>VSDK01027039.1:67996-134592 GCA_009767595.1 Symbiodinium kawagutii | reverse complement strand
TTGCTCTAGCCATCTCTTGCTCTAGACATCTCTTGCTCTAGACATCTCTTGCTCTAGACATCTCTTGCTCTAGACATCTCTTGGTCTAGACATCTCTTGCTTCAGACATCTCTTGCTTCAGACATCTCTTGCTTCAGACATCTCTTGCTTCAGACATCTGTTGCTTCAGACATCTCTTGCTTCAGACATCTGTTGCTCTAGACATCGCTTGCATTAGCCATCAGTTGCATTAGCCATCAATTGCATTAGTTGTGAACTTTCGTAACACGGAACTTTCGTATCGAAACTTCCTTTGATCACTGACTTTCATCAACCATCATTCACCATCATTCACAACTCGTTAACCATCAGAAATTCTCGGTTCCCGTTGGCCAACTCCACCCTCAGGTCGCGAGATTCCTCGGAACAAAACGAGTGTCTTGGAGAAAGCCCTTCCCGGAGACGGGAAGGATGCCCTTGTAGGGCTGGGGGTAACCAGGGTTGAAAGGGGATGAATAGTCAACCTATCATTAACCCTGGTTAACCAACCCCTATTACCCCTGGTTAACGCCTTGCAACAGTGGTCAATGTAACAATAATAGTAATGATAATAGAGATAGTAATAGGGGTTAATGAGTCATGGTCAACCAATGAGGATGATAACCAACAACCGTAGGGGATATGCCAACTACATATGGTAGTTTTTCAAAATAGGGGTACCCCAATTTGGGATGGCTTATTATGAGAACATATTATCAATAGATGATTTTTTGGGTACCCCTATTTTGAGAAACCACCGTTTGACCATTTGTTGTATGGCCCTTTGTTGACTGAACATTTTCATGGTCAATGATTTTCAGCATGCTTTGAGCCGAGTTCTATGTCTCATTATTGTACATGCAGACCCAACTATACCCAACTATGGTTTCTTGTTGTTTGCAGAACATTTCCATCCTGCCTGAGATTATATCAGCTGACCTTCAAGTTCGTTTGTGGATTGGCTCGAGCATGCAGGGTGGAGGCAAGCAAAGTCTTGCGGTCGAAATGGTGTCAGACACAGTGCCAGGTTTTGGTACCATTGCCGGTTTGACCTTTGGAATTGTCGTAGGTGCTTTGATGAATGCACGTTTTGCAGGTCAATCATACAATGACGCCCAAAGCCTGTCGAACGACACAGCTGCCCAAATCGAGCATGAGGATCTAAACTGCACAAAGTTTGTCGTGTTCTCGACGCAAAGGAGCGGTTCCGGATGGTTAACTGACGCCTTGAATCAGCAGCCGGAAGTGTGGTGCGGGGGAGAGCGTGTGATAGATTTTTCTCGTCGACGCAAATCAAAAGTTTCAGCAAATTGGATGGATGAAGTTGACCGAATCTTCGACAAAGCTTGCAGAGAGGCGCGAAGTCAGGGCAAGAGGATTGTAGGCTTCAAGATCATGTACGATCAGGTGAAAGGGGAACGCCACAAAGTCAATGGCGTACATTTGCCAAAGAAATGGTTCAAAAAATACCTTCAAAAGCGAAATGTGCGAGTTTTACATTTGGTTCGGGAAGCAGCAATTTTGTCGATGTCCTCACTGAGACTCTTGACGAAAGACAAGAAAAGATTTCATCTGTCACACGGGGACGAATTTCACACGACGGATCCAGATGTTGCGGGAGCAACGATGAACAGAAGTAAAAAGATTGGTTTCAATAAGAAGCTCTTGAAGGAGTTGAGGAAAGAAGAAAACATTCTATTGCAGTGGACGGCTTTTCTGCCTCACCTGGGTTTGCCATATCACTACATAAGGTATGAGGACTTAACATCCACAAACCAGGACGTGTTTGTTTACATGATGCTGCAATTCTTGGGCATCAAAGATCGAGTCACATATCCCAAATTCCAAAGTCGATATTATTTGAGTCACAAGGCACGCTGCGAGGATCGCATTGCTAATTTTCAAGGCCAAGTCAAACCGCACATCCAGGGCACAATGTCTGAACGGGCATGTGCTGCGCTCGAGTATTCCAATTTGGTTTAGACATGCGATTCTGGTGTCGTTAGTTTCGCATTCCGGATGTATCCGGATCAAAGACGGATTTGCAGTCCGAGACGTCAGTCTGGAATTTCAGTGCAGATTGTAGTACCGCCAAGCAGCAATCACTTGCAATCATCAGCCATTGGTAGTCTTTAGCAGCATCAGTTGTCATTTTGTGATAAGAGTTCTCCAACGATTCTCAATTGCTCACAGAACCGTTTGCTACTATTTTTATTCACCATCCAATAACTTACAATACCTTTTGCATGAATAACCGTTTTAAGAATGATGAATTCAGCAACCAACGACAATTATCTCAAGTTCAAGTGCCTCGAAGTTCCGACGTCAGCAGAATTTGATTAGTTTGGGAGGTTTTAAATTCAATCCGCAGCAACAATTGGATTCAAACATTGGATTCAAAAAGGGAGTGCTTGCTGATTGTTCCGGGCAGGACCATGTCAATGATCAAAGTCAACCCAGGATTCAAAATTCTGCAGACTGAACAGGTTTATCATCCCCTTTGTGACAGCCTCAGGAAACGCGTCCTCAACCCTGGGATGGTGGAAAGGGCAAGCCCCCAAAACCAGGGATGTGGGAACTCTGAAGAAGGTTGAGTCAATTTGGGAACAAAACCCTTTGTTGATCATACACTAGTTTCAACATGTTTCATGTTTTATTTTCGCACGCGGGAAAATCATGATTGATTGCAAAATTAAATTTCCTACCCTGGATGTGTTCGCCGCCTGTCACCATTTTCCCAGGTCAAGTGATGCTTCCTGAGACCGCTGTGTTCCTCGGAGACAGATGTAGGGCCAAATCAAGACTATGCGCCTAACATTTACAAAATCTGTATGACTTTACTAGACTATTAAGCTCTGATTAATCTACGGGTTACACTATATGGTACTGATTGGATCTCATTGCTGTTGATTCCCCAACCAGGTGAGCATCTAGAGGGTTTCCATGTTACATACCTGTTGTCAGTTGAGTGGTCATTGATTTTGATTTTCCAGAATGATGAAAGGAATGATCATAGAAGTGTTCGAATTGTGTTCACCAAAACCTATGGTTGATATTGACTTGGACCATCCCAAACTGAAGCCAATCTCAAGTTTCAAATGGTTGACTATGAACTTCAACAGTGGATGCCAACATCCATACACCCTTGACATCCCTGGACTGGGTTTAAACCATTGGTCAAAGATCGACGAACGAGTTGCCTGGGCGGTTTTCCACAAAGCAACAGCAGTTTCATCTATCCGACGTGGTTTTGCCAACACCTTCCTTGATGGGTTGCGGGTGCCTGTTTCTTCAACGATCATCAGCTGATTTTGAGGGATCTGAACCGCATCCAGTGGGACAGCCACAATGCCTTGCGCGATCATGTTATGGTGCAACGCTGCGCAGGCATCCTGAGATCATTCCCAGTTGGTTTCTGGAGTTTGGAGGGTTGAGTGCTCCATGGAAATTTGTTGCATGTACTTCAGATGACCATACAACCAGCTGTTATGAGTTGGGTTATAATCCCTGTACCTGGTAGTTAAGCCTAGTTAAAGGACTTATAAACCAAGTTAGTTCAGTGGTTGGGGGCCCACCTTGTAACATCAACCAACACTAATCATAATATGGCGTGAGATTTGTTGAACGGGGAAAACGGCAACTTGACCTGGTTAATACTTGCAACCTGACATGGGTTTGTTCAGCTTGTGGCCGTTAAACTGGTTCTATTTCGAAGTACTCAGATGTGATTTGATGCACTTGCTCTGAAAATCGCATGACTCTTGGTGCACATGAGCATGATTCAATACAGCTAGATGGCCACAAAAGCATCAATTGCCATCCATCCCTCCATCCCTTGCCATCCCTCCATCCCTTGCCATCCCTTGCCATCCCTTGCCATCCCTTACCATCCATCCCTCCCTCCATCCCTTGCCACCCCCCCATGGCCAGGTTGGACCATCAGTACCTGTTGATCTACACACGTTCAGCACTGGCGGAGCAGAGCACTCCCGTTGCCTTGCGCTGGTCGGACGCCTTCGCATCGGTTCCTTGGTGGCGGTGGATGGTGCGCGGATAGGCATCCAATGGCGGTGGTTGGGTCAAGGCTTTAACCAACCAACCAATGGTAGGATAGCTGAGTATAGCTGGTAGGGGAAATACCTATAACCAACCAATAGGAGATAACAACCAACAAGAGAAGGGGATATACCAGCTATATCCAGCTACGGCGAGCTAGGTCAAGCAGTTAACCAACTTTCATGTGGGATAAGTTCACCAAGAATTTCATAGGGAAAACATGGGACAACGCGCTGGTTAATGATGGGGAACCAGGGGGACTAAGGGTGAACTGACCCACAGCCAATGAGAATGGATGATAAAGTTTGCCAACTATGGCAATTAGTCTTCCAGTTTGTATTTGTTTAATATGTTTTAGAACAATAAACTGGCGGGTGGGTCGGGGGAACGATTTGGAGCCAGGGTTTTCCTTATAGCCCTTGAAAAGGGAAGCCAAGGAGCTACCAGCAGCGGCCTAACCAAATGGTAGTAATACTGACTAGTGGACTGGATGGCTTATACCCACTAACTTAGGTTTTTAGTGTTTTTGGGATATGATTGATTTACCATATAACCACTAAAAATATACTTTTAGCAAGGGATCTATAAGCCACCAAGTGGTTCATTGATTAAGCAAATTCCTAGTTGATTAAACTAACGCTGAGCAAACGGTAATCAACTATAGTTGATTAAGGAATTCTACCATTTTCATTCATTGAAATTGGTTGATAATGCAAATGATTTATCATGGTGGCTGGCTGCAAACTGAATTGTTCACCATGGTTACAGTAGTGGTTGGTTTTTGGTGGTTCACCTCCTTTCAACTGTGTTTTGCGGTCGTCCCCGGACACTGTCAGAAAAATTACGAAAGGAGGGGCACAATTGCCAATACATTTTGGCCCATTATTGCCAGCCATGCTACTGGTAGGTCATGATCAACAGCTATGAACCATTTCGGTCATACTGTACCATGAGGACACATCACGAAGCATATCAGTCCATCGTGATTTTAAGTATTACTGTTAATACTGATGGCCAACCCTTTTGCTGTAGCAAATTTCCACTGCACCCGTCATCGCCCAAGGTACCGATCATCATCCCAGCCCCAAAAATCATGGAAACTGTCACAGCCTACCCTTGCTCAATCTTGCTCAGCAGTAAAGAAGGGGTTATACATTGATTCACTAACTCGAGTAACATCGTAACAAATTCAATTGATAAGTTAGTCAACTCAGCCCTTAGGGGTGGTTTCATTCCTAATTTCACTAATAATTCCTTATTTAGCCAACCATCAAACCAGAAAGCCTCAGAGCAAAGCGTGACCCCAGGTGGGTAACCTGACCATGCCCGACTTTGATTTGGACTTCACCCATCTGGGAGGTGCATGGGTGATGCCTACACACCTAAGGTGCTGCCTGTCCCAGCTGGTTGGTTGCTTCCCTATGATGATCGGATTGGGGATGGGCTTGGGGGCACCACAGATCCTCAGGAGTGAAGCTGGTAGAGCCTGGTGTGAATTCAATGAGTTTTAGGACCAAGCCTCTGAGACCAACCATCCAAGTTGAGGCTGGAAGTGAGTCACAGAATCCACACTGGTCAATTGATGTCACGCCAATCACCACGGCTATGAAAATGACAGAATGACCACGTGCTACGAACTGGTCACAGGTAAAAGGCAATTTTCTTCCAGCAAAAACTGATTCAATCAGTTTTTGCATACAGCAATAAAAACGACAGTTTACAGTACTTGATCAGTTGACTGACCAGCAATACTTTGGGAAACAATGTGATACCTGCTTTCTGGAACATTCAATTGCGCATTTTTTTGCAGGGTGTGAAGCTCAAAATCTGACAGAGAACCTCCGCCCAGCTCTCTCATGGAGGTGTCCTGACATGGTCACCAGCAGTGGAAGACGAAGAGCTGGTTACGGAGTATGTGGTCTACTTTGGCTCACCGGTTCCTTGGTTGTTTCGGAGGTTACTTGCAGGTGTGGCAAGAGTACCCGGGCTCGCCTTGCATGGTTGCATTGGGAAACCTAGAGATCGTTCCAAACCGGTATGTGCAAGTGACTGAATGCTACTACTTTTTTGCGCTTGCACAAATGGTGGTTTCTCAAAATAGGGGTACCCCGGAATCATCCATTTATAGTCATTTAGTAGTACCAAACCAACCATTTTGGGGGTCCCATATTTTGAGAAACCACTAAATCAGGCACTTGATTGCACTTGTTTTATCCGTTCCACGGGTAGACCATACTGCTCTACCAGCATCGGAATTCTTCCAGTTGGTGCCACTGGCACAGGAAGCCAACGGTTGGCGCATGGCAAGTTGCATGGCCAGCACGGTCTTGTTTGGCGCTGTGGAAGCAACATCGTTGACATGTGTAAGCTTAAATGCAAGTGGCTATAGGGTCACTCTCATTGCACAATGGTTGGAAGGACGTCGCAGGTGAATTTCAGGGGCAACAGCTTGTTTCTGTGCCAAAGCCACAACTGCTTGTGGGGTTGAAAAAGATGGGACCCCAACTGATCCCGAAGAGCCATTCACTATGGCGGGTACTCGATTGTTGCCGTTCGATCCATTTTTGATACAATTGTTTGAAAACTCATGGGTTGATACGACCAAGAAAAATCAGTTTGGGTTGATCAACATCCCTACTTTAGACTGTTGATAACCATTGGAAAATTGTCGATAGTGTTGAATCCACATCTCGATAAACCACCCTTGGTCTACCTCCCATCCCTGGTGATTTATTCCAAATATCGGGGGTTTATAAATATGGTTCCATCATTAAGCAATGTTCGTACTGACTGAATGCCACTTGGGTGTTTCTCAAAATCGGGGTACCCCTTTGAAACCACTATTAATCACCATTAATCATGATCAACCCCTATAGACAATAATGTTTTAATGATGAACATTGTTAACCATTCTTAATCATTAGAACAACTACTAATCATCATCAACCCCTATTCATCATTATCATTAATATATATATATATATACAAATAAATAAATAAATATATATATAAATAAATAAATAAATATATATATATATATACAATAGACAATGGTTAGATAGTGTATGCTAGTGCTAGTTGATGAACATCCCAGGAACCACATCACCGTTACATGGGGGCGCTGAGGCTTTGATGGTGGACGGTGTGTGGAGCTGTAGCCAGGACGGCCGCATGTTGGAGGGCTGTTGTGGCTAAGCAGTGGTGGGGGCCAAATGATTTTATAGTTATCATTATTCTAATTATTCTGGCAAATAAATTTATTTTATAATTAATCAATTGTCCATAATCCAAATGATTCATGGCCAAATAATAGATTATCATTATTCATAGTTATTATTCATTTATTTTTAATGGATTATGATAACTATAATGTGCATTGTGTATTGTTATTCATTACTACTATATAGTTATCTATGGCCAAATTATCCAAATATATAATTATCATTATCCATCATTCATCGATTTATACTGTTGCATTTTATGGATTATGGATAGTGAGTAATGATAACTATATGTGAGATGTGCATAAGCCTCAATTTTCATATAGTTATCATTATCCATTATCCACAGTATATTGCATAATCTCTGTTGTAAACTATATTGGTGGATAAAGGATAAATCATATTTTAGGAAAATGAGATCGATAAATATGGATAAATCATATCTAAGGAAATCTTTAAGGATATTGCAATAAATGATAGCATATCTTTTTGGGGAGCCCTTGTGGATACCCCCATTGATGGATATACCATGGTATACCCAAATTGGCTCCTGAATAGTTACTGCAGCTGTGACTCCCTGGTAATTGATACGGCTTCCGATCAATCCTTGGCCGCCAGTTGCTTCACTGTGCGCTGGCTCATTGGGCTTGGTCAGCTGTGTATGCAAGTTGTGACCGGTGATGCATCGGTTTGGAGGATTGGGATAATATGATCCCATACTCAGCATTTACTCATTTAAGACACTATACTAAACATGTTAAACCGTTCTATTCTGAACCGCAATCCTGGAATGATTACCATCATGATGTCTTCGTTGCTGCGTTTCACAGAGTCGGGCCACACAGGAGAACGACACGAGTGACGCGATGGGAAACACCTCGTGGTGCCCGTCCTTGCACTTTGCGACTGTGCCTGTAGGTACAGCTCCTCGGCGGCACTCAGCAGCGATGGTGATCGAAAGGGCGATGGTGGCGCCATCCATGGGTTAAAATAGGGTACTGTACACACAAAGTGGGCCCCCAACCACTTATAAGTTGGTTTATAACTCATGCAACTAGGGTTAACTACCAGTCATAGGGTTATAGCCCCCACCTTGTAGGGTATACAGGGATTGATTACATGGAGGTGTCTCAAAATGGGGGGACCACCAAAAATGGTTGGTATAGTACTATGGTACTAATTGGATGATTTGGGGTGTCTCTTATCTTGAAAAACGCCCAAATACACTCCAGACAGACTAACAAGGGGCATGCAGGGATAAATATGCACCCCGGCAATCAGCTAGATCACTGGGTATCACCATTCCCTTGCGAATGGTAAGTAATCTGTAAATGCATGGCGGATTATCCAACCAGCCATGTTCCTAGAAGATAGCTGTTGACATTGATGACCGCACTACTTGGATGTGCACCCCACGGATTGTAAGCGGGAACATTTACCATGGTTGCAGCAATTAGTTCAGCTACCTTATAGGGTGCAACTAACCATGGTGAACTACTCCCAGCCGCACGTCCAAGTAGATAGCAGGTCTCTGTCAAAACACCGTGGCGAAACGTGATTGCCACATGCTGGTAACCATCCACCAATCACAGGACCCTCAAGAAACTTTTCAATGCTGGGCTTCCCCAAGTTCGACACCATCCCATCCCGTCACTGGCCTACACAGCATGGCACCATTGCATAGCAATCGAACCCCCAATGATGGCACACCTCAATGGGATAACTGAACAATAACAAACACTATTATTTGGTTGGTGATTTTAGACATTTGGTGCGCTCCACGCTTTGCTGGGGGTGCACCAGGGATCAAGTCCGCGTGGTGGTTTTAGACATTTTCGATCATTTTCCCCAGTAATCAGTAATTATTAGCAAATGGTGGATTGACTCATATTTGGTGGTTTCTGAAAATAGAGGTACTCCTAAATCATCCATTAATAGTCATTTTTAGTGATAAACCAACCATTGTTGTAGGGGTGGTTCAACCACCAACCAGCTATCGATGGTGAAGAGGGATCAATGACCATGGCAGCTCCCACCTGACTGCGACGCTTTCGCGAAGCAAGCCTCTGCAGTCGAGGCGCCAGTCATGGCACCGGAACCGAGGAAAATGTGACGGTGCCTGCAGATACAAACTTGGCAGCTTCGCACTTCTTGGTCTACACAAGGCAGGAACAGCTAGTTATGCTGTAGACCGGATGGGATGATTGTAGTCATCGCTAATCAATGGTTTATTGAGTTTTCAGCAGTTTCAGAAGAGTCAACAATGCATAAGAATGCCGCTTGCAAATGCAATTGATTCATCCATTATTGCCCAGGTATACTGTAACAAATCTTGAAGTTTGGAATTCAGGGTGCTGGCGGTCGGGTGGCACAACTGTTAGTCCATCTATGTGCACAGCCTTGCTCCAAAGAATACATCGTCACACCCATAGGTTGTCAGGGCTTACACAAATGACGCTGCTGCTTTTGGACTTCATGTGACACGCCGGGGTGTGACACCAAGAGTCCTGGCATGTTGCATCCAACCCCCCCTTTTTCCAAACGAACTGTTAGCCATGGAATTTGACCATTTGTCGGTCCGCAACAGGAGCCAACCGGGATGGAGCATACCTGCTACCAGGGAGAAAGATAGTGTTTGTTACTGTGAATCTCCAATCATTTGTCCTCACTCACATTCACTCACTGATTTAATCACAGATACACGCGCGTGATGATTGCTGATTGGTTACTGTAATATGATTGACCACGATTGAGCAAGTTTACCTCCATAAACATCAATAGATCAAATGTTTGAAAACTGCGACTTTGGTTTGTGTGAGCATCTTTTGTTGCTTTTGTCCATCATTTTGTGATCCTGCCACATTTAGTGTTTGGGGAGAAGCTTCCCAAAGACATAGCCCACAAGCAATGATAATTCTGGTTGCCAAGTTTTTTTGCCTCAAGTGTTTTCCAAAGAGCAGTCACTCTTCACACCATGGCAGTTTCGTTGTGTTGCTGCTTGGAGCACACTGTGGAACACCATTCTCGACCATCATTGAGAATTTCCTACCAAGGCTTTCTGTGGTTTGATTATTGCAGGTACTGGTGTTGTACTAGTAACCATGATTGAACCACAGTGAATCAACATTCAGGCTTATACATCACCATGAACCATTTACCTGCCATCGTTGTTTCAACCGTGAATGAACATGAATTGACCATTAATCATTTGTTGATTAACCATCATTGACCATGACATAATGAAGCATCATTGATTAAGCATCATGATAACCATCATGTGCTGTCAAACATCACTACAACCATCACCAGAACCAGACAAAAATAACCAGTATAAAACCGTTATGAAACCATGGACCTCTATTTGATTGACCATCATTAGTCATCATTCATTTGTGTTATCCATTTTTAAATATGATTAACCATGAGGAATGCTAAATCTATATCAAACAACCCATGAGACCCATTATAAAGCACTGCTAGTCAGTATTAACCATGATCAATGAATCATTAACAATGATTTAAAGTAAACCTAATAGTGATCAATGTGATAACATTTATTAACACCATTTTACACATCATACAAGATATAACCTCAGTATCAACCATATAACCAGCATGTTTCAACCAGTATAAACCAGTATCAACCATCATCAATCTTACTCAAACAATAAATTTTAAACCATTTACAACTCTTATCAACTATCACTGTCCATCATGTATAATGTTTCTAGCCATTCACCAAACCCACCAATCATTAGATACAATCATTATGAACCATTCTGAACCATTTATCATAATTATAAAACCATTCAAACCATTATAAGAAAATAACATTTATCCTAACCACCACTACTGACCTACGAAAACCACCACCACTACTGCGCCGTTGCTGGGTCGATTTCGTAGGTCCAGCTTGGTGGAACAGTCCACTCCTGTGCCGCATCTCATCGTGGATGTCCCTGGGTCGCAAGGGATACCGGGGCTAGGTATAACATGATGTGACATGGTTAATTATAAGCTACCTGGTTATACCATGTTATACTTAAAAGGTATAGGCTACCTGATTATAAACTACTATGATTAAAAGTTTATAAAGTACTAAGTTGTTTTACCTAACCTGGTCATAAGCTACCATGAGCATCGTGATCATAGGCATGTGCAACTGGGATGGGATAGGGGGGGTTCTCAGGCCAGTTTAGGGACCCCCCCTAATTATGGTTGGAGTTTATTACTATTCATGATTCAGAGTCTTACTTGGATGTGCCATGTCCACTTCGTAACTGGGAACCTTCATCATGGTTAATATAATTCTAGGCTGGTACCGGCTATAGGGTATCTAAGTCTATAACCATTGTGAACTAACCTCAGCTGCACATCCAAGTATAACATGGTTATCATATGGTTACAAGCTGATATAAACGACAACAACTGCTATTATAACATGGTCAGAACGTGGTATGAACATGGCCTAAGCTACAAAACTTGTATAAGATGGCTATAAGCTGATGTAAGGTACAAAAACAGATATAAGATTGATATATAAAATGTTGAAAATATTTTTCTATATGTATATATATATATATATTTGTTAAGTTTCAGAACTTGGTCCACCATGGTTATAACATGGTATAAGCGTATAGCCAGTTTGTGTGCCTTATTTTACTGTACAGATCTAGCTATTTTGGAACCGTGAATCATACATATATATATATATACATATACGTATAGCCTTTACCAAACCACTAATTGTAGACAATAGTTGCCACTAGAAATGTGAAGTCACTTATAACAAACAGGTGGTAAACCAGTTTATAACGAACAAGCTTTACACATCTCCATGATTAGATACAACACACTATATGTCCTTCTAATATTCGTGATAACTTAAACCATAACACCTAGAATTCAATTTGTTTAACCACATAACTATAGACTTTAGATAATTAAAACCAACCAATCTAGATGACCATATGGCAGCTGTGGTTTGTATCAGATTGATGATTGGTCACGGCGGGTAAGTGGAGCTAGTGGTGAATCATATGTCATAGGAGTCTTCAGGAACTTAGGTGCAGTACGGTGTATTATACAGTGTATTGGAGGGTTTGCAACCAATGATGGTTGGACTCAATGTGAGTCATTTCCGCCCTGAGGCGTCCAACGGCCATCATAAATTGGATGCATGGTCTACAAGATGGTCAGCACGTATCGTCATGCCCCCCTGGTCTAGGAATCGCTCAGTGACCCACATCAAGTATCAACCAAGCATCAACCAAGCGTCAATCAGCTACTAACCAAGTATCAACTAACTATCGAACAGTAAAGTGAGCCACCCGATTCATCGTTGCTTGCCTGCCTCAGATTGGAGCAAACGTGCGCAATATTACTTTCGATGGCAAGGCGAGCAGTGGGCGCGGCGAAAAACTTCCAACCCCCTGGATGTGTGAACAAAAGTGAAGAGCGACGCATCCATTTGTTGGGTGTTCGGCTCCATCAATCTGACTGCATACTTGAGCAACTGAGTGAATAGGTTGCTGTGACAGCATGTGAGTCTTAGGACCACAGTACCATTATGTTTTCGCTGACTTGGTGCAGGATTTGGACATGCACGACTTGGGTGGCGTATTGAGTTGGGAGCCTCCTGAGAGCATGTTGCGGGTCATGAGCAACTTGACTGAGCTCGGGAGCGCTGATGGCTGTGACTCGGGGGTCCGCGGTTCCGAAGACCCACTTCATTTACGAATGTACTTTGGAACAACTCTGAAACCAGGGGTTCTTATTCGACGGTTTGATTTGGTTGAAGAAGATTTCCATGCTGCGGTTCCACAGCCGTTCTAACGATCGTTCAGCCTGAGCTACCTTGCCATCGAAGATTGGACTACCATGAACTCATTCCATGGAACTCTTTGAAGACTCCTGTGACTCATCCCATGGGGTACAAGCCTGGTGGCACCAACTGCTATCCACTTGGCACCTCCCAATTGGTGTTGTTGAGGATGATGCATCAATATTGACCATTAGTTATCCATTTCAGTCTTGATGCTGTAAAATGCTCCATCTGCAATCTCCCTGGGATGGTGATCATGGTCATCCCCCTCAGCAACTGGGGGAAGGGGAACCCTGGTTATGGTGCCAGTTGCAACACCAATGTCATCCCCCTCCTGCTGATCCGATGGGACTGCGGCAGCAGCCTCAACCTCGAGGTTACTACGTCTATTTGGCCGAGGACGCTCTGGGTGTGCAGGGCCTTCGATCGCAGATTCAACCTACGCTGGCTGCAGGTGCCGGATCCAAGCCACGATCACCGGATGAAAGTTGCGCAAATGATGTGGAGATGACCAAGTAACATCACGTAAAATCAAGGGACATCAGGTAACAGCAAGCATCAAATATGGTCAGTAGGCTCTATCTTCACATAGCTTTGGTTTCCTTGATGAAAGATGAACAAGTCCCTGTGTGTGTGCGTGCGTTGTGGAGACAGTAGCATCATAGGTTGCCAGCTTGCTGCGAGGTTAGCGCAATGCGGAGATGTGTTACGTTTGTCCTACTTGGCTTAAAACATGCTACATGTACGATACCCCTGACTACATGTGTGACGACTGGTGATGTGTGACGTTCCGGTAGAGCCACTATCATTCAACTACTGTCAGCATTAACCATCATATTTCACCAGTAGCACATTAATTATATAGTCATTATCAACCAATCAGTAGTAGTTGATATCATTGAATCATTGAATCAGTCGGTGATATCATATTTTACCATATTTCACCATATTTTCAAAATATATTGATTGGTGAATTTGCGTTAGTTCACCATATTTCACCATCATTGATCTATCCCAAGCATTCCCAAGCCCTGCACCTGGTAGGTGACACCGACATCGCCGTTCCCGCGGAGACGCCCCGGTGGAATTTCACGCATTTCCTGGTCTACACGGCCTCGGTCTTGGCGGAACAAACCACGCCCTCCTCACGCAGCTTGGTGGCAGCGAGGCTTGGGCCAGTTCTTCATCCGCCAAAGTTTGATCCTGGTTGGTGGTTGAAACCAATGGTTATAACCACTAATAATGGTTGATATATAGGGGATAATGGCCAACAATATAGTATATATAGTGGTTAATTAAACAACTACTGGCTGGTTGTTTGAAACATTTTCTATTTTCACGAATGATAATTGACCATGGGTTGGTTGACTAATATTTTTCACAGGGGTTGAAACCACCAACTGGATTGGATTTTGTTGGTTCTTATTTGGCCAAATGGGAATGATTTGTATAACAGACTATAGTCAATAGTAGCTATTATTTGATGTAAGATGATGTAAGTATAATAGTAGTCATGTAACTCATAGTAGGTATTTGAAACATCAATTGTTATTTTTTCCTGACTTATTATCATTTACTAGCTTGTGATCTTGTGCTTGTTTCCAGCTTATTTCTCCAATAATTAATCATACTCGTTTTGGTATCAATTATTTCCTGGCTTACTTCAGTCAATGATGATATACTCGCCAGAAAGACACATTGGGGTCCTGTGAATAGCACAGAGTGACAATCCCATGAAGGATCCCAACATTCCAAAGCAATGACTCAAAAACTACTCGTAAATCATTCAAAATAAATCAAGTGACCATATCATCACTATTACTATCATTGTCATCAACAATTACAATCTTATAAATTAACTGCCATGAAATACCATAAAATTCGATCAGCTGGCAGTGTCAAGCGCCGAATCTGCAGATGGGCAGCACCATCCATCTAACATACATGTATGGCTTGGCACCCAGACTATGGCTAAACACCTTGTCAAAACATCCCGATTTTGCGTGTTCACTAGAAATCAAGAGGCATCATTGATCATGATTAACATCATATTAGCCAATACATTCACCGTGATTAATCAGTAATAACAAAATTGCCATGGTTAGTAGCAAGATTATGACTGGTAGCTACTAACCATGGCTCATCATGGGTTAGTGCCATGATTAACCATGGTAGCCAACATCAAAACCCATGATGAACCACCCGCCGCCACCAGCACGGTGTCATTTTCGCCATCGCATTGTGATGAGGTGCCATCCAAGATGAGATATCTCGTGCAGGTAACGTGAGCTTCGTAGACGAGGACGGGCCACCAGAGCCAGCAAGGATGGTAAAAGGTTGGCTAAGGCTTCGTGAATAGTTGGTTAAGGGCCGGTGAATGGTTGCTTTCAGGGCTGGTGAATGATTGCTTTCAGGGCTGGTGAATGGTTGGTCAGGGGCTGGTGAATGGTTGAATAATTGTTGGTTCATGGCTGCTATCAACCATCTTTATTCGCCGTTTATGGCTGATAACTGATAACAATCAGTGAGTGCAATGATTAGAGTGGACAAAGATGGCTTGACAGTGGGTAATGGCGGTCAGTCAAGATCAAGAGAAATGGCTGATAAAGTAGCGATTAGTGGTGGTCAGTCAAGGCTGATCGAAACGGATCAACAGGTCAATGACGATGGTTGACAAATGTCCACAATGGCGAATGAATGTTCATGAGTTGATAAGATATCGTCGAAAATGATGTTATGCGCAATTGTTCCATGTTCGAAGTCACAATTGTGACAGTTGTCTTGGGACCATCGATGGTTTGTATGATTATTGTTCACAATATGTTTCTACTGGTTGTAGACATGATGGTTTATAAGTCACTATTTATGATCCTGTTGGTATGACCACGATTCTGACCATATATTGTTTCTCTGGTTGATTTCTACTGTTAAACCATAGGTGATGCCCTGTAATTTACTCAATCATCATCACCTATGGTTTCAACTATGGGATCACACTGGATATCAACCTATCATAACTGATCCGTATAAATTCAACCATTGGTTGATACTCGTACCCATAAATCACCCTGCATCCGGTAAATTCAACTGGTTGATAGCCGGTGGTGGTCCCATAATTCAACCAATTCGACCATTGGAATTTTCCCTTTGGCCATAGATTCAACCCATAGATCACCACAAATTCAACCAATTCAACCATTGGTACCCATAAATCACCATAAATTCCTATAAATCTCCTTGGAATTTTCCCATGGACCTGGACCTGTCGGGTCGTGACGACCACGGTGCCCACGGAGCGTCGACCATGGACCGGTCGGGTGGTGCTCCTAGGACTTGGACGAGTTCGAAGTGGGCGGCCTTCTTCGGTGGGTCGATCCCGAGGACGACAGCGAGGTCACCGCCTTCAATGCGCCGCGGCAGCGATGCGCGCTGCCGCGGCCGCGCTACGAAGCGCTGGGCGTTGGGTGAACCAATGGATTTCATGTGGTTAGGGTTGGTTGAAGGGCTCGAGGAAAATCCCAGGTTTCCTAGGAATCGCCTCCGGTTGCCCCATTGCTGATCAGCAAGATTGCGCCAGCATCGCCGAGCTGGCACCGCCACCAACGGCGTGCGAGAAATCGAACACGACGTGCACTACACAGGTGCCGTCACAGGGGTCTGCTGCCCCCACTACTCCTTCGGGCTCGATTGGCCAAGCTCCAATTGCATCACAGCAGACCAAGGTACCGCGAAATGTCTTGGTACCAAGCCCAGCCATGGCAGTATGGAGACTGGGGCTACATCACACCCAAGAAGGAGAAGAAGCAGTCAAAGCAGCAGAAAGAAAAGGACAAGGAGAATGGCCATGTCCTCAAAGGATTCGATGGTCGAAAAGTGCAGCTATCATCATCGTCGCAATCCTCAGCATCTGCACCCCAGGCTGGCAATGCCAACCAAGAGGAGGTCAAGCGCTTGAAGCGCATGATGCAAACACTTGCGAGTGGGGGACAACTCACTGGCGAAGAATTGCAACTTCTGCAGGAGGACCCCTACGAGGAGATGAAAACCGAGCAGAGAGAGCTGAACCAGAAGCGCAAACGACTCAATCGTATCCGACAAGCAGAGCAGAAGATCCAGAATATGGATCAACAATTCGAACAATGGATGGCAGACCAACGGAGATTGGTGAAGCAGGAGAAGGCCAGATACATGGAGGAGCGTGCCCGGTTGCTTCAAGATGCGGAGAACTTGAAGAAAGAAAAAGAAGAAGCCGGCCGAGACCCAGAGATTCTCCCAGACGAGTTCGACGACTTCGAAGACGAACTGATCGACAACAAGGAGATCCAAATGATCAAGAGGGTGGAGCAAGCAGAGCAGCAGGCGCTTCACGCCCAGCAAGCAATGCTACAGCTCCAATCCCAATACCAACAGATGGCAGCATACCAGGCTCAGCTTTTCGCATCACAGCAGCCCATGCCGCCCTCCACGGAGACTGGCTGTGCCCCTGTTGGCACACCAGCAAGCCCGGCCACCGCAGGCAGTCCGCAACTGCCCAAGCATGTTCTGAAGCCCACGCTGAAGACCAATCAGCCGAAGGTTGCCCCCAAGAAGACCGCCGAGAAAGACAAGAAGGCGGCAGAAGACAGTGCAGCGGTGGTGGAAATCGAGGACGACCTCTAGCACATGGCCACCATCGACTTGAGCCAGGCACTGACTTCCCTGGTCATCCAGGCCGGCCTCCCGACTATGTGAGAAAGGCCAACAAGATTGTTCTCGAGCCTAGCAAGCTGAGTTCCTTATTGCTGAAGCTAGGCGTGAGACAAAGGAATCGAGCGATGAAGGAGTTTCCGCTCGAACAGGATCGTGTCCGATATGTTTTGGACACTATATCGGAGGCTGAGAACACACCCATCCTTGCTGAGGTCCCTTATCCTCAACCATTGGATGAATCGCTTGAAGACCGAGCCCGACTTGGAGGACAGAGATCCACGGCATTGGGGCCTAGTGGACTACACCAAGTCTGGCGTCCGTCACTTCCTGGTGAAGAAGCCCAACATTCCCCACCTGCTGCGAGGGTGCTGCAGACGGATGGGGAAAATGATGAAGTCTTCTTCAGATCCCAGATTGAAACCATCTGGCCAGAATTGCAGAACGTCTTCTGGATCCACGTTGATCTTGACGACAGTTCTTCCCGTTCTCAAGCCCTAGACCACGGACATCGACATATTGTGCTTGCCGATGCCGGCCAGTTTCCCGCATGGTCGACATGGAGAGGCGGCATCTTGGAGATTGAGATCAACTACCACCACAGTGATTCGACAGATGTGGTGGTCATGCCATTCACCACTAGGATCCCCGTGAAGCTCAGAGATGTGTTGATTCAGTTGGACCTCGTGGAGTCCCTGGAACATTTTTGGATCTACTCAGAGCTCAACGGAGACATTTTTGAACTCCAAGAAGAACATGGTAGGATCCTGGGACATGGGTTCTACCTCACCATTGACTTCATGCCTCGCCCTGCGGATGAAGTCATCACGCCCACTGCTCGGACTATTTCCTCACGTTCGAGTACTGAGGGACTGGCTGAGCAAGCTGAATCTGAGCTTGCTGAATTTCCCTCTGACATCAGCGAAGCTGACCTGAATCTGGACTGGCTAGGAGTAGATTTAGATAATGCCAGCTCTAGCGATCCTCATGCAGGCACTGGCCATGACTCCAACAGAAGGGTCATTAGCATAGCAGACTCTCTTCCATTAGGTGCTCAATCAGGGACGGCTGAAATTGAAACCATTGATGTTTCTTCTCCCACTCTTTCTCCTCCCTTCCTGCCTTCACCTGATGATGCTGATGTTCTTGATGACCCCCCCCATGATCGAACAGGCACGGAAACGCTCCACTCAAATCAGGGATTTCCAGCAGTTCGCACTCGACAGAGGTTGGTACTGGACACCCTGATTCCTGACCCTGACCGACAGCAAGGAACCTTTCCCGTTCAGTTTGACTTCGATCCTGTTCTACTTCAACAAGTGCTTGCGCCGTGGTCCGAAACAGCTTGCCGAGGAGGTCTTCCAGATGATCTTGAAGTTCATCCCGCAACCAGGTCTTGGCTACGAGCACAGCAGTTTGATTGTCTTCAAGGTGACGTCCTATTTGTTTATACGGATGGATCCTACCTGAACAAGATTGACAAAGCTGCCTGGGCATGGGTTGCGGCATTGGGTTCTGATCTTCAATGCCATGTTGATGATTTGAAGTTCCTTGCATGGGGTACAGGCAAGCTCGCAATTCAGGACACCGACCCAGCCTACTTTAGAGCGACAGCCAATTCCTCGGCCAATGCCGAGGCTGCTGCCTTGCAATGGGCAGCCGCATTTGTCCTTCAATATCAGCCTTCAGCAGTCGTCTTCCGCTATGACAACATTTCGGTTGGAGGTGGTACCGGAGGATACAATGCATATACAGACGCTGCTCCCATCGTTCACCATGTTCGACAACTGATGCAATGTGTTGAAGCGAAGATTGACATCACGAAGGTCTATCATCAACATGTTGCTGGACATTCTGGTGACCCCCTGAATGAGCTAGCAGATACCTTAGCTTGGAACACTGCCAATGGTCGTATTCGCTCTGTTGATCCGCCTTTTGATTTTCGTGGACTACTCCAAGGCGACGCACTTCGGAACCTATGGCTATGTTTGGAGCTCCAATGCGGCCCTGCCCATTGGCCTCGTGTTGCCGATGGACATTTCCTGCTGCCCCCACGTGGACAGCTACAACCACTACCTGCTGATGTGGATTGGACATTTGGCTATGGTGCGCAGACCCCAGCTTCGGATGTTCACAAACCCCTCCAGTGGAACCTCTCCATTGCCACCCACAACGTCCAGTCCTTCTCGGGCAACGCCAGACATCCAGATGATCCAGGTGGTTATACTGGGAAGCTGGCACTATATCGGGCACAACTTCACCGAGAACACATTCTCTTGGCTGGGCTCCAAGAGACCAGGTTCTCCCGTCAACAGGTTTGGCATATGGATGGATTCTGCTTTGTCTGCACAGCGGCAGACCATGGACATGGAGGTGTTGCCCTTGCGATTAAGCTCAATGAGCCCATCTGCCGCATTGCAGACAAGCCCATCTTCTTTGACGCATCGAGCATTACAGTCCTCCATGCCGACCCACGTCTCCTCATCCTGCGGCTTTTGAGTACTGACAGAGGACGCTATATTGTCGTTGTTGGACATGCCCCACATCAAGGCCACCCAGCTGATCATCGCTCTGCTTGGTGGAAAACTTTGATTGCCAAACTTCGACTTTACCAAGGACGGGACCCTTGCATTGCCTTTTTGGATGCAAATGCGGATTTGGGTTCTACAGCAGATGAAGAACGGGTTGGAGGACATGGTGCCACAGACCCTGAAGCCAATGGAGAAGGACTACTTGACTTCTTGCAATCTACAGACACTTGGCTCCCTTCAACGTTCCAGCGATGTCACCATGGTCCACATGAAACCTGGATTGGAAACGCTTCGCAGACCAATACTGGGAAGCGACTCGACTACATTGCTTTACCTACCGCGTGGACATACCTCGACATTTGCACCTGGGTTGAGGCTGCCTTGGACACAGGTCATGACAACATCGATCATTTTGCCCTTCGTGCTCAGATCCGTGGACTGCAGCTCAGTGAAAGGCCTCGGTACCTCAAAGCTGACAGACACTGTGTAGACTGGACCGCAGTTCGACGTTGCCGTGATGATGACGTTTGGAGAAAAATCTTTGCCAAGCTCCATAGCCCCGCTTGGTGTGATGATCCACATCTACATTGGCAAACAGCGAGAGCCCAACTTCTCCAAGAACTTGCAGTCGAATTCCCTCATGCCCAAACTGGACCCAAACGACGATATGTCTCTGCGCAAGCTTGGAGCTTGCGGAAATCCCGCAACCACATCAAGCGCCAGTTGCTTTGGCGCTTCCCTGTTGCCAATGAAATGACACAAGAGGCATTAGCTTTGTACGCATGGGCTCATCACAGTGGACTATTTCAAGCTGCCCTCCGACATGTTCTTGCCACTTTGAAGCTGGTGCATGACCGTGTTCAAGTTCGCGACCAACTGCGCACACTAGGTGGACAACTCCGTGCTCAACTCAAATCGGATCGCTTGTCCTATTTGGAGTCCATTGCTGAGGAAGCCGATCAATGTGACCCACGTCATATTTATGCTACTTTGCGGCGATCGGGCTTTGGCAATCGTAAACGACAACAACCTCGCCCATTGCCTTTCTTGACTGATGAGCGCAACGAGCCTTATACCACTCATGAAGAGCTTCAACGAGCTTGGCAACGGCATTTCGCGCAGATTGAGACTGGCTACGGGGTCTCATCATTGGAGCTTTTGCAGCTTTGCGAAGCCTCTGATCTGCACAAAGCTCCGCCTACAGCTGAAGCTTTCAACGGGATGCCTAGTCTTCGTCAATTCGAGGAAGCCTTACGACGCCCTCGACCACATCGTGCTGGAGGGACGGACTCTATTGTGCCCGACTGTGCCCGCCACGCGGCCAAATATATGGCCCGGTACCTCTACCCGCTCCTGATCAAGAGCTCATTGTATCGGTCTGAGCCGGTGCAATTCAAGGGAGGTGTGCTCTGTGAAGTGTACAAAGGCCGGGGGCCCACTACAGATGCCTCATCATATCGTGGCATTTTGGTATCATCCCAGGTCGCCAAATCGTTCCACACCCTTTTCCGGCAGCAAGCATTGCCCAGCTTCACCGAGCATGCTGAAGGACTCCATTGCGGTGGTTATCCTGGACGTCCTGTTGAGTTTGCCTCCCATGGTATTAGACTCTTCCATTCTGCATGTCAGAAGCTGGGGCGATCCACAGGCATCCTATTTGTTGATATACGGAGCGCATATTATCGCCTGCTCCGCCAACTCAGCATTGGTGACACCTGCACGGAAGTTGAACTATGTCGGGTACTTGCTGCCCTTCGGCTCCCAGACCACGCCCTCCTGGACCTCTACAAACTGCTGCATGACCGACAATCGGTGGCTGAGCAGCTTGACATGCCCCCACAGGCACGTGAACAAGCTCAGTCATATCACCAAAACACCTGGTTCCATACCCGCAATTCAGCTGGATTGACCAGGACGTTGTGTGGCACACGGCCAGGGGACGGCTGGGCCGACCTCTTGTTCAACCTTGCCATGTTGGACATCCTGAAAGCAGTCAAGGAACAGGTTCACCATGCAGGTTTGCTGCTTCAGATCGACTGGAACCATTCCAAGGGCCCCCATGCAGGACCAGGTGAACACACCACTGATTTTCTTGCATCCACCTGGGCAGATGACCTGGCCCTGGTCGTCCAGCATTCTGATGCCGGCTCCATTGTGCCTGCCATGACTTGCCTTGCCCAGATCGTCATTGACACACTGAGCTCTCGTGGCCTGTTGCTTAACTATGGCCCCGGCAAGACAGAGGCCCTTATCAACATTAGAGGTCGGCACTCCATCACCCACCGCAGGAACCTCTTCCACCATGACAATTCCGTCCTTCATGTTCCAACTGAGACGCAGGGTGACGTTGACCTACGTGTGGTTCAGAAATACCGACACTTAGGTACAGTCCTTCACGCCTCTGGAAAACTTGGACTTGAGCTTAGGATCCGCCTGGGGATGGCAAGGCAGGCTTTCCAGAAGCATCGTAGAGCCATTTATCAACAACCCAAGCTGTCCTTGGCCAAGAGATTTCGTATTTTCCGGAGCTGTGTCCTGAGTGTGGCCTTCTTTGGAGCAGGTACCTGGACCCCCATTCACCCGAAGGAATGGGTTTCCTTCTCGCATGGTATCATTGGCCTCTTGAAACGGCTCATCGCTGCTGATGTTCACCATGAATCTTTGCTGCGATGGTCAGACAGTCGAGTGTGCTCATTTGTTGGCTGCCCCTTGCCACAGGATCTCCTGCGGATTGCTCGGTTGACCTATTATCGCAGCGCCTTGACACATGGACCTGATGCTCTCTGGGCCTTGATTAGCCTTGAGACCACTTGGCATGAACAAATCAAGGACGACCTGCAATGGTTCTGGACACAAACAGGCCCTATGCCCATGCGTCCATCGCCTGCAGATGAACCCGACTTTTGGAGTGCTATCGCCATTCACCAACCTGGTGTTTGGCACAACCTCCTCAAAAAGACCTTTGCCAAAGTCATTTTGCGACTCTCCATCGACACCGAGGTCCAAGTTTGGCACTCGGTCTTTGCAGAGTTCTTGGAGGAGGCTGGAGTTCCAGTCCCCACTGAGACCACTGACACTGCAACAGCTGTGGTTGCCCATCACGCCTGCCTGCAGTGCAGAAAACTTTTCCGCAGTAAGGCAGCCTGGGCTGTCCACTGCTTCAAGAAGCATGGCCGCCGTGCAGCACACCGATACTATGCTGATGGCAGCACTTGCGATGCATGTGGCCGACTGTTCTTGAACCACGTTCGACTTGGCGACCATCTGAAGAACAACCCTGACTGCCTACAAGAGTTACGCAGCCGAGGACAAGTCACTGCTCCGCTAGCAGGTCGGAACAGCAGAGCATGGCGCCAAGCTGATCCCTGGACTCAATGCCCATATCTCCAAAGTGAAGGACCTCGCAGACACACCCAGCCCCTGGCAGATGACCTGATGCCAGACGACCTGACCCTGCTGGATGATTTCATGCTGTTGGAGGACACACTTGACCTTGAGGAGATTCCCGTGGGCAAGGACTATTGGACCGCAGCTATCCGCGACAAATGCCTGGCCACCCACCTTGATCTTGCTCGAATCCAGCGCCACCTCCGAGCATGGGCACATGACCTTGCGGATCGATGGTTTACACGTAGACTGCGTCCCTCAGCTGTTGTGGAGCTCTATACAGCTATTATCGAGGTCGCTGGATTGGTATCTGTGGAGTACTTCTTGCCCGAGGAATACAACCAATGGCTTCGAGGATGTCCAGCCCCTGAGCATCTTACTGCTGAGGAGCGCATCAAAGCTGCTGCGACTCAGTCTGCAGATGCACCCCCCGGAGGTTACATGCCCAACCCTCGCCACATGCCTCGTTTTCGCCAGTTGGTCTTTGCGCATTTGTACTCTGGGCACAGAAGAGAAGGAGATCTACAAAGCCAACTCGAGAAGATTGATTGGTCGCCAGATCTGCCACCCT
Organism: Symbiodinium kawagutii; assembly: GCA_009767595.1. NCBI lineage: Eukaryota > Dinophyceae > Suessiales > Symbiodiniaceae > Symbiodinium > Symbiodinium kawagutii. Next base: position 110,298 of record VSDK01027039.1, on the reverse strand, counting down.
TGATTTTGAGCTTGGATGTGGTCATTGACGCTGATCGCTGCAACATCTTCGACCCCAAGATTCGAGCCCAATGGTACGATTTCTCTTTGAGGGGAGGCCTGCATGGCCTGATGGCTGGACCGCCCTGTGAATCATGGTCAGTGGCGAGGGAGCGCTTCCTGACAACATCACAAGGTCCTCGGCCATTGAGACGCCGATGGCTGCCCTGGGCCATAGCAGAGTACACCATCAAGGAAGGCAGGCAATTGTATACAGCCAACCTTTTGCTGTTTTTCAGCGTGTTGCTGATCCTTTGCCAATGGCGAGCTCGAGCATGGGGATGTCTCGAGCATCCGGCCCTGCCGTACAAGGACGACGCACCATCGATCTGGACTACCAGCATTTTTCAGCTGTTGGCACGATTAGGGGGAAATCAGGTCTTCACCCTCTTCCAAGGATATTTTGGTGCCGTTTCACCAAAGCCTACATCGTTCCTCACGATTTGGGACTTCGGCCACTTGGAGTCGCTTGAGCATGTCCACCGCAGTAAGCAGTTCTTGCCTGCCCCCTTGCCAATGGGCAAGCAGAAAGGATCGAGCTTTTACAATACTGCACAGCTCAAGGCTTATCCTGCAGCGCTTTGTGGTCTACTGGCTGCAGCCTTCAAGAAGCACATCGACCTGGTCCATCATGCTGATGATGATGATGCGATGTTTGACTCCTTTCCCCCTGCCCTCCTTAGCGACCTTTCTAGCCTTGTGGCCCCCATCGTTGCTGGAGCGCAGATCGGCCCTGATTTGCACCTAATTAGTTGAGCATAGTCGCAACGCACAGCACGTTCCTAGACTACCGAAAGAAAGAAGGGTTGGTTGAGGTTGGTTAGCAATAAGCTTGGTTGAGGTTGGTCAAGGTTGGGTAAGGTTGGTTGATAAATGTTGATAAGTTGGTTGATGAATTTCGATAGGCATGGTTGATACAGGCTTGTCCGTAAGATGGTGGTACCTCAAAACTAGCAATGAACACTTGGGAAACCACCCATTTGCTGGGGGGGAGGGGTATTCGGATACACCATGTTTGCACAAACCCGTATGGCCATAGGGCCCGACACTAGTGAGTTTGATGGAAGGTTGGCTAGTTAGCGTGATTGATGCATGGCTAATAGTGAGGTTGATGGATGATAAACATGGTTTGCGGTGGTGAATGCGCGGGTAACCTCTCGTGTTTTATAATCTCTCGTGTTTTATAATCTGATGATGATGGGATTGTTTATGAAAACTGGTTGGTGCTTTTTGACGTTCTTGTTGCCCAGTAATTATTTGGGATGGTTGGTTGACAATCACATTTTTCATAGGGTTTTTCAACCACCAATCAGCAATTAGTTATCATTATTAACCATCATAGCACCATTATGAACTAATGACTTAGAAACCACTCATTAACTCCGGTGATAGGGCTGGTTCAACCACCAACCAGAAAGCTTCAAGGTTGGAAACTGGACGCAATGAGTGTTCAACGGGTGGATCATGGTGGATCATGATCTCGTGGTGACCTACCTTGGTGCTTTCAGGTTGAGGGTAGAAGTACGGCCCGGCCCCGCTACATCATGGTTGGTGTGTAAGAATGATGCTACCCCCCACATGGTTGTTTACATCCACATTTTTTTGATGATTGTTTTTCACAGTTCAGGGCTACAACAAAATTCAGGGTTCAATTGGCCCTGGCTACACCCAAGGCTATACCCCTAGCCTTATCCCTGGCCTTGCATCTCTTTGGCATGAACACATCAGTTGATCTTCCCGTGACAGTGAACCTGGCGGCCTGCCGGCTGAGGTCTATTTGGCCGAGAGCCGTGATGGTGGGAGCTCTCAGCGGAACCGCTCCAATAGCTTGACCGGATGACCGCTAGCCCTAAGCTCTTCAGCACCGAGAAATGGTTTATCAGCTGGGTAAGTCATGACAATTGGTGACTTAGCTGTTCGATCAGTTGGTGAATTGATGATTTTTGGATAAGGAGCTGGTTAACAGGGGGGTAAGAACCAACAAGATTGGTGAGCTATTGATATAAGTGGCCACACTAGTGAAAAATACCGAAAAGGTTGATGACACAATTCTTAGTGAACATGGCTGTCGGTCAATAGTTTGACTAACTCACAAATTGGTAATATGTACTGAATCCTGAAGGCTAATGATAACTGACAATGATTATATTTTCACCAGCCATGGCTACAGGACTACTAATACCGGAGGGTCTTCCAACTGTTGAACAGGGAATGTATAATAATTGCGCAAAAATGTGATGGTTATTTGCAATACGGCTTTGATAGTTATGGCAATAGTTACAATAGTTATTACAGGAACCATTGCCATGGCTACAAAAGGGTCATCAAATTGTGAACATGTGATGATTGGTTTGTAAATCAATGACATGCCTGTTTGGCCTTCCAAGCGACACTTTATTGGGGAAAGTCAATGACCGGCAGGCCATGGTTGAGGATCGGGGCCATGCAGGGCTTTGAAAATCCTGTGCCGTGCCATGTGTTGGATTGTTTGTTACATGGTGGTTGGGTTGGGTTGGATGTTATAGGATCCAACTGACCCACAAGAAATGGCTACGAAAATGCTGTGGGCTTCAGATGGACGAAGCTACCATGAAAATAGGCACGTTGTATGTCTACAAATACGTATATTTACAGACACTTTCACATACACACGTCACATAGATGTGAAACTATCCAGATGTCTATGAACATATCGTGGCTTCTCAACGTAGGGAAACCCCCAAAAGGGATCAGTATATTACTATGAAAGATTCATATATGAGATGATTTGGGGGACCCCAGAGGACTTGAGAAACCACCATATGCTCGACTGGGGTATGATTCATGCATCCAGTCTACGCATCAGTGGACTTGGTCTGGTGACACCCAGCTACGACTGGTGAAACGCCGCACGCAGCGAGGTGAAAATTGCCTCTATTTGGGCAACACCTCGCAGGGCAGCAATCGCTTTGACGCATGGTGAAGGGGGATCCCCTTAGACATCCAAGGGGGTCATCAGTGGCATCGGCGTGACCACCTGGCTGGGTTGGTTCATTTTGGCGATGGATCTTGATGGTTAAAAAGGGTTGGCAATGCTGGTTAGTGATGGTTGCTGATGATTAATGATGGTAAATGAATGTAAATTAGAGGGTTGAGCAAAAGTAGTGGTCAAACAAATGGCAAGGATATAATCAATCAAGTTCCTGGTGGTAAAATAACTTGTACAGAGATATCATAGATATTTGTGAGTAAGCGTTGTGTGTCATTCCAGTGCTGTGTTTTGTTAATCATCATTGAAATGTTGATCATAGATATTCATGATTGATTGGTAGTTATCATAGGTCATAGATATCATTCCAGTCAAGATATGTTTCTTGGTGCTTTGTTTTGTTACTTGTGATCCTTTCTCTGGAAATTCCAGTTCATTCACCACTTGGATGTGTATCTCTACTGCTCTCAATGTCAACCTTGCATTCATAAACCCCTATATATGACTTATGATTGATATGGGGTATCGCCTAAAAGCTTGGGTTTCCCATTAAAATGGGTACATAAACCTATGGTTTATCACTCCAGGTTAACATTCTATAATTACAGTAACTAGTTCCGAACCACAGTTGCAGTGGTTATATCCCAGCCTAAGGATGGGGCTATGATGCTTATGCGCTGCATCCAAGCCGTACCCAGAATTAGTGTGTGTTTGATTTGGTGGTTTCTTAAAATTAGGGACCCCAAAAATGGTTGGCTTACTACTATGAATGGTCAATAGTGGACACAGCAGTGGATGATTTGGGGGTTACCCCTCTTTCGAGAAACACCCATTTGGGTCCTGAAACAGCGGAGGCTATCACGATTGACCCTGTTCTGAACCAACCAGTGGTCACAAGCCAAAGCGGACACTCAGGACGTACCGGCAGATACGCCTCTGTTTAATTACACCCACCTAGTGGTCTATGCCGAGTCCAGTCTGGTGGAGCAGACAACTCCTTCCGCTGTAAGTCTCTTGGCAGAGTCGTGAAACGCTGGTCAGAAATTGGATGAAAATCCATCGAGTAACGGTGGTTGGGACGGTTGTGCTTGTCATTGTTGCAGTTACAAACCACTATTGCAAGCACTATTGCACTCCGGCAAACCAACATATGGCTTTTCCTACCAAAATGGAATTTGGCCTCCAGGTTGGTTTGCCAGATGGGAAGGGTAATTAGGAATCAACAATGACCAACGGTAGTGTTCGAATGATGGTTGATGATACGGGATACATATCAAGATAGATATCAATGTGGTCAGTCTTGTTTGGATGTTGGCCATCAATGCATATCAATGTGGAACGGTATATGAGATATATGTGCATATTTTGTTTATACATGATTTAAAGATGTATACATATATATATATATAGAAAAATATATAGACACATATTGGCAACATAGTCACATGTCAATTGTCAATATACTTGTATGATTCTTGCTTCCAATTGATAACACAAGTTGGAACAAAACGCCAACTAATCAGATGGCATGTGGAATGACCATTGGCTTTTCAACGTCCTGAGTTGAGGTTATAGTCAATTTAGGATCATCCGCACTGCTTATTGGTGAGCACATGGCTACTTGGATGTGCACGGTCCCTTAGTAGCTGATTCCCAACCATGGCCACAGGGGCTACAACCTACCTTATAGCTCCTTACGAGGCTACTTGCCGTCTGCCGTGGTTGCATCCCAGTGATAACCCCAAGTGCATGTCCAAGTATGCTTATCCCAACCATGGTCAACCCAGTTATAAACCCCAAGTGCTACCCTACCATGGTTATCCCAGTTATAATTCCAGGTATAGATAGCAGTGGGTCAAAACCGTGTGCCCCTGGTTCCCCGATTATTAACCATTGTTTTCCCTATGAAATTGTTGGTGAACTGATCCCCCATCGTTAACCATTACCAACCACTACTATCCACTATTGTTGGTCATTAACCACTATTTACCCATGATTGGTCGGCAAACTTCTCCCCCATAAACGTTGATTATGTTGGTTGGTGAACTGCATTTCCCCTACTATTGTTGATTATGATTCACTATTATGAACCTTTGCTCAGCTAGTTGGCAGTTGGTCAAAACCCTGTACCCCTGGTTCCCCTATCAGTAACCATGGTTTCTACTATTATTGCTGGTGATTATCCCCTAATATTGGTTGCTTAACTGCTTGACCCATGGCCACGACTGACCTCGGCTTGTTGTTGGTTGGTCAACTGCCAGCTTTCGCGGCCGTCCAAGCAACCGGCCTCAGGGATCATCGAGACTGTTGCGAGTGTGTCCGCCCTGAGTTTCGTCGACTTGGACCTGGATCCTTTGGAGTTAGGAGGTTTCTCGAGCTGCCAACTGTGGGGTGAACAGAAATGCTAGATTGCTAAGCAATCCTGGGTGACCTGGTACATCCTTGGACATCCTTGAACCCTTGGCATGGGCCACAAGCAACCATGGATGTAACCTTGGACGATGCACCAAGAATGTTTGAACATTTGCTTTCACCCAGCCGTGAAGGACAAGAGCTAAGTGAACTCATTTCCACCAGGATACCTGCTGGCCACCAGGTTACCTCACTTGGCAAGCAGCGAGCTCACCACTGGTGGAGTTTGGAGCTGAGACAGTGAAGACGAATCCTCGGAAGATTTGATCACTCAAAGTGGCGAGATTCAGATGCTACAGTCACCAATCCTAAGGATTCTTCGGGATTGAATTTTCACTATTTGGATTCTACTATTTGATCACTTAAGGACAGTTGCCAATCCTAAGGATGATGACAGGATCAAGAAGAATCCTGAAAGTTTCATAGCGGTGACCTGCCATGTCTTCAGGTCTTACAACGTCTACTTGGCCAGCGACCCTGTGGGTTCCGGACGCACCCCTGCGGCAGGTGAAATCCCTGGTGGGGTTGAAGTGACGACACCATCAGATGAATCAACACAAACAAGCAATCAGAATCAGCGAAAATACCAGCAGTAATGGATCTTAATAGTAGATTGTATGATTCGTACTTTCTAGTGCAAAATTCATGATTAAGAATGTTAAGAATGGTTGGTAGTGGGTAACAATACATAGTTCTGCAATCATGAAATATGTGTGTGTATTTAATTGTAATGATTAAGAATTAAGACTATCTATTTATTTTTTTGGTTGGTTTCCCAAAATATGATTCATTGAGTTCAACTGGATACAATCCTACACAATCTCTCAGGGCGCCTCAAATCAGCAGCTACAGCCAGATGGTCTAAGATAATCAAACAAGGTACCTATGTTGGTAATCCTGAGATTTTGATGATTTAGATGATTTAGATAATACAAGATATCATAGCTACGATATTTTGATGATCTAGACCTTCTTTCCACCACAGGTAACCCAAGATTTGGCATACTTGGTGTCAATTTGAATGTTTGTCAATTTGTGATCCAGAGAACTATAGCAATCGGCGGAAAACTCCTGAGAAAAGCCAAAAAAGAGCAAAACTGATCATTGACCCTATTAATTGCTATTGTTACCCACTACAATCCCCTGGTTGGTTATTATCCCCTGTACTGGTGAACAGTTGGAACATCGGCGACAACAGCAACAGCATCAACCAGCGTTTCGCAGGTGCTTCCATCGCGGTCGAGAGCCACCAGGCTACGTTGCCGGCAGATGCTCGGCGTTGCAGCATGTGGCTGTCCCTCCATGTGGACGTTTCTGGAGCCATAGGGGTGCCCCCAAATCATCCTTTATGCACCTTTTGTGGTCTTAAACCGACCATTTTATGGGGTTCCCTTTTTTGAGAAACCGCCATGTGGGTGTCCTTCGACATCTCAAGATAGACCATGTTTTGATACGAGAAGCAGCAGTTTGGGCGGCATCATTGACATGCAATGTGTCAGCATGGATATACCATACCATTTTGTTTGTTAATTTTGCTAAAAACGTGGTTTCCATGTACCAGCATGGATATACCAGACCATACCATGCAATATATGTCCATGGGTCAATATCAACCAACCAATAATGGTGATATTAACTCACAATAATAGGGAAAACAGCCTGGTTAATGATAGGGGAACCCGGGGTATACGGTTAAGAACAGGCCCACAAGGAGAGGGCTAGCTTGACATGGCAACAGGCACACCCGTGGCGGTTACGAGCGGGCTTCGTCACCAGCTCCAACGCAGCAAGTAGCTGCAAGGCAACCTCCCAGCTGGTGATTCTCAGGGAGCGGTTGGGAGCCAGGGGTATCCCGTTCTATCCCTTTAAAGGGGGAGCGATTTAGAGCTACAGGGAGTGGTGAAACCAGATGGTAGATAAGTTGTTCATAGTTGTTGTTTGTAGTTGTTAATGACTTGATTTTTATTTTGATGTTAGATAAAGTCAGCAAATTATATAATCAGCCAACAACTATGAACAACTATGAACAACTCATGTTCTATGATGATCGTTTTCTAGAGGTTGATGGCATCGAACACGCATGAAACAAGCAGTTTTGCCTGTCCTGGTCCTTGCAATGAACGGCCGAGGACACTTCCCTGGCCAACTTCACACACTTTTTGGCCTCTTGGCAAGCTGAGTGGCAGGAAAGAAGTAACAAGCAAGCTGAGCAGTTTACAAATGAAAGCTGGAGTTTCAGGACTGAGCATTCTACCAGCAACAAGTTAGCAGTTTGTGGCAAAACTGGTTGGTGGTTTCAAACATTTTTTTATTGTCCCAACTGTATTGCCAAGTGGTTGGTTGGTTGGTTGACTTGCGCATACGTTTCGTCACAGGGTGGTTTAACCACCACGAAACCCTGGTTGATTTGCTGGGACTTGCTAGGCAGCTTCCCGCTCCGCCACTGGCTTACTGCTTTTGGAACCAACTCGTGTAGCTCAGCCAGTCTACCTGTGACTGAAGTGACTTGCTGTTGTTGTTGGGATACATAGTTGGGGGATTTTAGTATTACATTATCAAGTAATGTAAGAAGTACATATCCAGGTCCGTTGCGTACGTGACATTACAAGCACATATGTCACATATTCGATATACATCGTTGTGACTCATTCACCATCCCCATTTCAGCGCTGCAAGGTCTACACCGTGTCATCGCTGGCGGAGCAGTCGACTCCGGTGGCCACCGCTTTGAGCGATTCCTTCGGCTTGGTGCAGAACATGTCATTCATCGACCTGGACCGCAGCAAAGGGAAGCCACCACGGTGGTGGATGGCGGTTTCTCAAGCCATGGGGGACCTCAAAAATGGCATGTTTTTTACTAAAATAAATCGTCTAAATTGGATGATTTTAGGGGTCCGCGATTTTCAGAAACATACGAATGGTATGAACCAATCTGAATGGTTAGTATGAACCATAGTCAATAGTGGTCAACGGTTTCAATATATTGTAGCTAACTCCTGGTTGATAGTTAAATGGTTTGTATGAACCAATCTGAATTGCTGGTGGTTACAGCATGTTATAGCTCATTAGTGGTTGGTTGATGTTCAATCATGAATGATCATGGTCAAATGATAATAGTAGTAATGGTTGAGCATTGGTTGATTGATAAGTATTGGTGAATCAATGGCTACTTGATTGATGCTGAATTCATGGTCAAAAATGTCTAAAAATGCGAAGGTTAATTGTGGTCAATGATGGTGAGAATGAATCCTGAATTGTGCGTAATAAGCTCTTCAGTGAATCATTGTTGTACTAAAAGCCATGGCACATGGTTGACTAATGTCAGCTGGGAACAACAATGTTTAACAACAACAATCATCATTGGTACTGAAATGGTTGATGATAATGATAATGTTGAGCGGTAATAACGATTGACAGCCACCATGAGGGTTGATTTGGAATAAATGCTAATGATAAAACTCAGAAAGATTTAGGAATGCTAGTTCATGTTGTTGCCAAATGACAGTCGTTTTAATCATGGCTGCGCATGAAAATGGTGGTTGTTGCTGCTGTTCTTTTTCAATTTGTTTGCAGCTCTGGTTCATTTTGTGGTTTTAACCGTTGGCTGCTGCTTTGCTGCTTGCCTTGGCGGCCGTACGCAGTGGACAGACCAATAGATACTGGCTACGCAAATTAGGGACAATGACATGATACAATGCCACACAATCATCCAAAATCAAAGATGCCCATCAACCATTCAGAAGGGTTCATTTGTTGCCTCCAACCAAAAAAACTTCGATCTTTCTTATCATTTTTTCCAGAACCAATGCAGTGATTTTCAACCAAAGCCCCCCTCAAAAAGGTTGGTGTTCGTCGCTGTGGGGCGAGCAACTCCCACCTGAGTCACCAGGATTTGGACCAGGAAGATCTCGGTGGAAACTTCACCTGGGACCCCCCAGAGCTCATCGAGCCGCTGGTGTGGCTCAGCATGACTTGGGGAGAAGGCATGGTAGCTGTGGTTTGACACATGAAGCTGGCGGATGATGGATGACTTATGGATGACTTATGGCTGATTTATGGCTGATTTATGGCTGATTTATGGCTGATTTATGGCTGATTTATGGCTGATGGTTAATGAATTGCTCGTGATGGCCAACGAAGGGCTAACTACTAAGATATGGCTATAATATGCGATTATTGGATGCTTGATGGGTACCGCCATGCATGGACAAATCCATTTGAATCTCGAGGATCAACGTAGACTCTCGCATGAAATGTCATCCAAGCAGATGATATCGCTGTCAATTCCTTGTGGTTGCTCTTCATGTTTTGGTTCAGGCGGTGAGCCCATGAATCACATTTTCATCAATAGCGTTACGAGTCATAATATGGCTGTGAGTCAAAACCCTGTACCCTTGGTTCCCCCATCATTTACTATTGTTTTCCCTATTATTGCTGGTTATTAACCCCCATTATTGGCTGGTCAATATTGACCCATAGCCATATCTTGGCTTGGCAGGTTCCTTCAGCTATGCTGTACCACAGCTGACCCCCCATTTCATTGTATGTTCACTGCAGCACCAAGGACTGGCTACAGCGTGTGGTTTGCAGAAGTTCCATGCGAGGAGAGAACGAGTTGCCCTGAACTCACGTCGTGTTGCGGATGGAAGCTGGATGATGTTGGATGTTCAAGATGTTCACCAGTTTGCTGGTAGAATTTCCAATATTAACCAACCACCAGTCGGTGTTTTTAACACTTGCTATTGTCCCAACATATTTTGAATAGTTGGTAGTTGAAACTAAAAATTGTGATGGCTCAAAACCACCAACCAGAGTTTGCTGCTGCCAGGTTGATGGTTTGTCCACAATCGTGGTTTGAGTTGTGGATGATTCGAAATGTGCTGTTTGGAATTATAGGACCTTAGCGGTGTTTGTGTGTGTGTGCGGAATTTGAATTTTGTTTCATTGATCAAGCGGCAACAGCAAATCAACATGACCATCAATGCAATGAACGAAACCATGAACATCCATCAACCACGCACCTTGCCACTAGATTTAAGATCAGTTGACCACTGAAGCAACATGAAGTCACCATGGCCATGGCCATCAACCCTTGGCCCTCGGTTGGTTAGGTTGGTTTATTGGTGGTTGGGTTGGTGGGTGGGTGGGTCGGTGGGTGGGTGGGTGGGTGGGGGGGTTGGTTGGTTGGTTGGTTGGTTGGTTGGTTGGTTGGTTGGTTGGTTGGTTGGTTGGTTGGTTGGTTGGTTGGTTGGTTGGTTGGTTGGTTGGTTGGTGATGAGTCATACTGACCGTTTGATGCAACTAACAATAGGAGGGCTGATTGAGCAACAAGCTTGGTTGGCTATTTGTGGCAATAGAACCCGGCTGAATTTGTCAGAGATCAGAGATGGATGCACGGTCTTTGTTCTCAGCAATCATGGAGTCGACAGAGAAGATAGGACTGCATTTCCAATGATTTGAAGGATGTTGTTGCGCGACTAGGAAATCATTCAGTCAAAAGTTGATCCTATTTCCTATGAAACAAGGAGGAGCCGCCACAGTCACTATAATCATGCTTATAACCATATCATGTCTGGAATTACCACTCATCATAGCTTATAATCTTGATTAACCGCTATAATCATGAACCACCAAAACCATTCACCATATAATGCACTATTAATCATTGTAATCATGATTATGAACCATCATCACTACAACCATTCACCATAATCATGAACCACTATCAACATTCACCAATATTACTAACCACTCTAATCCACCAAAGCTACACTGAGCAAATAGAACCGGTATTATGCACTATAGCCACTTTAACCATTCACCACTATAATGAACCACTCTAATTCACCATGGCTCCACTGAGGCTCACTCCAGCTTCTCTGAGCAAAGCACTCCAGCCATGCATGGCCTGACTGATGGCATTGCTAGCGTTTCGGGGATCGGCTTCGTGGACAAAGACTTGGAGAGTAAGGCGGCTGAACAGGGGACCCGGTGGGGGTGATCTTGGTGGAGAACCATGCAGGGAACTATGGTTTGATAGGGAGTATATCCATCAATGAACCATTTTTAGGGGTTTATAGGGGTTAAGTATGGTGGTTAAGTATGGTTCTAAAGGGGGTTTTATATAGGGGTTATCCATTGATGATGGGTTGGTAATAGGGGATCATAACCAACAACAATAGCCCCTTGTTGCTAATAGAGGGTTGATATGATATGGGGCATGTTGATCATGGTGATGTTTGGCACATGGTCAATGAATGGTTAAGTGTAGGGGATGATATGGGATGATATCCAATCATGATAGCAGGCATCGTTTCTCATGGGGGGTTTTCTGGGAGCTATAACGATTAGTTATGGATAATAGAGCGGATAATACACAATGGTTAAACAACTACTGGTTGGTTGCTTTGCACATGTGTATGTTTCCCGCATATTTCGGGATGGTTAGTTGATTAGGTAGTATGTCTTCAGAGGGGTTGACACCAATATTTAGTCAAGCACGTCAATGATGGTTAAGTTTTAACTTATACATGATTATAGCTTATGGGTACGGTATGGTCAGTGATTCTAATCATGTTTTATCACCAGGAATCTAGGAAATAGCAAACCATTCTAGGGATATTATACTGCTTAATCATGCTTGCTAGCGGATGATCAGGGTTCATAGGGGTTGCACGTTGGGAATGATGACCACCAAGAAGTGGATGATTGAAACACCTGGCCACTGAAAATGAAATCCCCAGCGCGCTTTTGTCTCCTTCTTGATCATGATTTTGGATGGTGGGGGGTACCACCATTCATTGGACCCATTTGTCCCCCAAAGGGTTGACAACACATCATGATGGAATTCAAAAGCTTCATACAACCTGAGCATTGAGAGATGGACCTGCCAGCTTTCCGGCCTTTGTCTCAGCAGTTTCGCCGTGGGTTTCAAGATGTTCCAAGTATAAATGTTCAAGACGGTCTATTGAATCATTTCCCACTGTTCCTGTATATCACTTGTGGTTGTGATCCTAATTACCTTATCGTTGGTTTTGTTCCCATATGATTGTCCGCATGCATTGTGTATTTTTATGTACTTATGTTGGGTTTACTATGGTTTACTTGTCATATCCGTATTTCAACGATAGATGTTGTTCTTGCAGATAGGTAAACCATGCTCTTATCATATTTACTTGTCATATCCCTATGTTCTTGCATGGCACATGCTAATTTTCAGGTGTAATGGCTACCCAGGATTAATAAACCCTAGGTTTATTGATTAGGGGTATCCCCTAAAAGCCTTGGTTTTCCATTAAAATGGGAACCCCTCTAGTTAATTAACCACGGGTTTATTAATCCTGGTTAGCCATTAGTTATGTACATGCAACACATGTAGCCACACAGATTTTCCGCGCTGGCTGAGGTGGACTATGCATCACTGTCCACAGCTGGATCATTATATGTACTGTCAGCGCATGTACAACCACTCAACCACTATGTATAACCGTTACTAACAAACAAAAAGAATAAGAATATATATATATATATGTATATATTTATTTATATAATATATATTTTTTTACTTATAGAAAATATATATATGTATACGTTAGTGGTGGTGATCCAGCTCACCATGTGTTTGTAGTTTCCTGCTTTTAGTTTCGCGCAGGAGATCGGAGGCACACTGCAGTGGACGGCGCCAGCAACCCACTTGGATCGCGTGGTGAGTTTCAACGTCTACCTGAGTGACTTGTTGGTGAAGTGTTGGTAAATGGGTGGTGAATGGGTGGTGAGGTGTTGGCGAATGAGTGGTGAACGGGTTGTGAAGTGTTGCTGAGTGGTGAATCGTTGGTTGATGGTTGGTCATTGGGTGGTGACTAATGGATGGGTAATGATTGGTTAATGGCTGGGAAATGGTTGGGCAATAGTTGGTTGATACATTGGTTGATGATTGGTCAATGGTTGAAAAATAGTGATAAGCCGGTGGTCGCTACGATACAGCTGCCAAATTTGCGGTCATTGTCAATATGTTTCATGGTGGTTGCTTCATGGTGGTTGGTAAATGGCGTTTGGTCAATGGTGGTTGATGAACCGTGGTTACTTGATGCTGAATGAATGTTTCATGAATCGATGGTTGGCGGAAAGCAATTAATGGTGTTGTTATGTTTTGACTAATGAATGTGCATATATATATATATACATCTATATGTTTGTTTGTTTCGTTTTGGGCGTTGTTTTTTCGTTTCACAGCTTGTGATTGAGTTATCATATAATCTTTTGTTAAGTGACCGGTTATGGTTACTGGTTAAAGGGTTTGTAAATACGTATGATACGAACCAGGGGTTGTTGCCATTGAAAACAACGAATCTATCTTTGATTGCCCAAAGAAGTGATTGCACCCCCACCCACCAGGCTCATCCCATTTCAGGTTGATGATTGTTGTAGGTTCTCTGTCAAGGTAGCTGCCATTAACCCTACTCTGATCCATCTCAGTTTATGATATCTAGATGTAGCTCATAGTTGTTTTTTTTGAATTGAACACACTATATAGATATCATATCCACCTATCTCAAGTTTTACATAAACTAATCTTTATACTTAGTGACAAAACTTCAACATAGAAAAATCTAAGGTTTCATTTAACATGGTTAATCTAAACTTAAACCAAGTTAAAAATCTAAACAATGATGGTTTATGATGGATCGAGTTGGTTTCTATTGATCATTGAAGCCACCCGCTGCATCCTCCCAGCACCTTGTTGTGCAGGTCCCACGTCCGGCGGTTCTCGCAATCGCCTCGCAGAAGTGGATGTGTTGGACACCACCAGGTGGGCGGTTGCCTGGGATCATCCTGGTGTTGGGAGCGAGGTCGCCCCTTGGGTACCGAGCCGTTGGGGTACCCAGGACTGGCTGCTTAAAGGCCTGGAGCTACCAGCAGGGGCCACTCACCAAGTGCTAGGCACGAAGAGTATCTCCACTTTGCAATAAACATTCCATGGCTTGCGGCAACTCCCCAGCATTGAAGAGGTTGATTGTCGATCTGCCACTGAACTACTCCAGGTGGAAATAAAGTGTGGTTAGGCTTTGTGGACTGCCATCATTCGTGAGATCAATGATTGATTTGAAGCACAGTTTCTGCAATGCCGGCGAATGTTTACCACTTAAACGTGTTTTATCACAAACATCAGGTAAAGCAGGGTCATTTCTTCCATTTTTCCTCAGCTTCTAAGTGCTTAACCGGCTTAACCATATCAATGGCGGGGTAAACCCATAAGCCACTGGTTCTACAGCGGTGTGGGGCCATGCTTCCATGGGTGCCTGGCCTCGTGATCAGGCTAATTCCACCTGAGACGTCGACTTTGGGCGATGGTTTCCTCACCATCTTCACCCGATCCATTCTGGTGCTCTCGGTTGCATTGGTCGGAGCTTCGCAGGGGTGACTAGCTAAGTTGCACATGGAATGAGGAGATCACTGAGCTTTCGGTTGTAGGACATGCTATGTTCAGCTGGACTTAGGTAGTTTGCTTGTGAGTCACTTGACCCCGACAGGATCGATTTCATGGCAGAATTTAGTGAATTCAGATCCGAACAAATCCTGGTTCAGCAAGGGAAGAACGCGACTGATGATGACTTGTCCCATCGGGGGGTGCCAGTTCATTGTGACCCTGTGGATGATAGGAACAAGAACAATTACCCTAGCCCCACTGAATACATACAACACATGTATATTCATTCCGTTATATTCCTATACACATGCATAACTATATGTGCTTGATTTTTGTTGGTGTGCATTCATGTGTTCATCCATTCAGAGGTAGATACATGAGATCAATGCAAAACTTACTACATACATAAAAGGATATATATTTTGAAGCAGCGCCATCAGGGTTCAGTGATCTTCGGTATCCATGCCACGCATGTCACCACAGCGGTCGAGTATCCGATAGCACCTTTCTTGCCCAGGGTGGTAAAAGGAGTGAAAGCGGCTTCATGGTGGTCTAGGAAGACCAGTTGACCCAAGGGGGTTTGAAACTGGTAGCGGAGCCCCAAGACGGGGCCTCCGATAGCTTAGGATAGCTAGGAGTGTTGCAAGCAGCGCCATGTCAACTGATCCGCGGTCAGATCAGTCATCTGGTCAGTTCAAGCGCTTTAGCGGCGAACATCTGGATGGGAAGGAGCTCAAGAGGTGGAAACTATGGGCGCAGGCGAAGATGGCCTCAATGAAAGACCTGTCCTCGAAACAACGAGGACCTTGGGTCTTCACCTTGCTGGATGGCTTGGCACTGGAGACAGTGGAACATCTGACTTTAGAGCAACTGTCAGAAAACGATGGAGATGAACATATCTGGACTGCACTTAGCGAACGGTTCCCGGAGAAGTTACAACATGATTTGCTGGCAGAGTGCATTTCAGAAGTGTTTGCCCTTCACGCCCGTGAAGGTGAGACTATGGCAGTGTGGTGTAGCCGGGTACAAGAAACATTCAGCAAGTGTCGCAGGAAGGTGAGCGTAGAGTTTCCTGCAGAGGCCACAGGCTGGATTGCCTTGCGACAGTCTGGATTGTCGCCTGACCAACAGGCAGTGGTGACAGCTCGCTCAGGAGGCGAGTTGAAGTTCGAAAAGATAGCATCTAGCCTCCGGTCATGCTTTCCTGACTTTCAGGTTGGCAAGGCCAAGAAGAGCACAGCTGCCCTTCTGATCCAGGACGAGGAGGACGAGGAGGAACCCCCCGACAACGTGGTGTTCCAGGAGTACGAAGCCCTTCTCGCTGACTATGGTATGTCAGATCTGGAGCAGCAGGATGGTGAAGTGTTCGAAGAGGCAGAGGCTATTGAGATCCTAGCAGCGACGTGGAAGGAGAAGAGGATGGAGATTAGCAAACTGCAGAAGTCAAGGAACTTTCGCCAGATCCCAGTGATACAGAAACAACTGCAGCGGGACATGAATGAAGTAAAGAAGCGTTCCAAGTGCTGGAAGTGCGGTACGGTCGGTCACTTCTCGAGAGATTGCAAGGTCAAAGGAGCCGGTAAGGGCTCCTCCAAGAATGCCGGCGGCAGCACCAGTGAGAAACCTTCTGCATCTGGGGCGGCCATGGTTGAAGATCTCCCTCGAGAAGACGTTCTGCTCGCCTCTTCGGAGGTACTTCTGGTGTCATCGCCGGGTTACGGCGTGATCGACAGTGGGTGTGGGAAAACACTCATCGGCCAGTCCACACTGAACACGATGTTTCGCATGCTTCAGGACAAGGGTCAGGTCATTCCTCAGTTGCGCAGGGAGCGCCACCTGTTTCGCTTTGGCAATCAGAATGAGGAATTGTCCGAGTATGCAGTGAAGCTTCCGGTGGGAATCTGTGGCAAAACTGGTTGGGTGGATGCTTCGGTGATCAAGGGGTCTGCTCCGTTGTTGCTGAGCAGAAATACCATGCGCAGTTTGGGTGCGGTGCTGGACTTCAAGAATGAGACTCTGGCTTTAGCTGGTGGTGGTGCCCAACGGCTGCGCACCAACAGCGCAGGACAGTTCATCATCGACGTGCTGGACTTCCCGGAGGCCAGCTCACCAGCTTCGAGCAGTCAGAGCGAAGCGGTCACTCGCCCCATTTCCAAGAAGGAGGCTCGACACATAGAGTCTCTAGCTGCAGCATGGTCCAAGGGTAAGAGCACGTGTGTTGTTGCCGAACTGTTTTCGCCCCCCCGGTTCACCATAGAAGTAGAGAAGGTTGGTAAAAGGGGTTTAGCCTATGACCTAAAGACCGGGTACAATCTCCTTAATCCTAAAGTCCAGAAGCAAGTTCAGGATGAGTTGGATCGAGAATGTCCAGAGCTGCTGGTTTGTTGTCCTGAGTGTAAGCACTGGGGTGGATGGTATAGGTTGAACGAATCAAAGTTGCCTTCATGGAAACGAATCTGGAATGAAAGAGTAGCAAAGAAGCAAGTTGATTTCTGCATAGCCCAAGCCAAACGTCAGTTGAAGAGGGGAGGTAGGGTTTTGTTCGAACATCCATGGTCGTCAGGAGTGTGGCGATACCCACCAATGGCCAAATTGCTTCGACAATTGACCCTTCACAAAGCCTCCATGTGTGCCTATGGCTTGCGGTCTCCCGACACAAATGAGCTCATGCGAAAATCCACAGGACTCGCTGTCTCACATGCCGACATGGAGCCTTTGGTCCGAACATGTTCAGGGGATCATTTCCATGAGGTGATAGCGGGTAAGTTCACGGATGGTACCTCTCGTAGCGAATGGACAGCAGCATACACCCAGGAGTTTTGTAACACATGGTTGCAATGCACCTCCATAGCACACCCATGCATGTTGTGTGTCATCCCCGAACTGCAGGATGACTTCAGCACGCACTCATGTTTGTCCACTGAGTGTGCCAGTGAATCTTTCGCAGTGCAAGAGCCCACGCCAGAACAAATCCAGCAATCTCTCCGAAAGCTGCACAATAATCTAGGACATCCCACGAACGAGGATTTAGCCAGGGTTCTCCATAATGCTGGGGGGACTAAAGAAGCAGTGAGTAAGGCCAAGGAGTTCCACTGTGAGATTTGTGTTCAGCGACAACGTCCAACACCATCTCTACCTGTTTCGGCTCATCAGATTCTGGATTTCGGTCACCGGGTTGGATTGGATGTGAAGATCTTGCCAGGATGGAGTCAAGGGCAGAAAGTCAAATGTCTCAACATAATCGACTATGGTTCCAGTTTCCAAGTCATGTGTCCTTTTTACAGTAGCGAGACGGGCCCAGTACTCCTTGATCTGTTCTCTGAGAAGTGGGAAGCATGGGCAGGTCGTCCGGTAGAGATCATCGTCGATCCAGCTGATCAGACGAATTTGTCTGAGGCCTTTGCAGGCATGCTCGAAACCAGAGGCATCAGGGTCATCAGCACCGCTGCGGAAGCCCACAACCAGTTGGGAAAGGTTGAGAAGCATGGTCACTTGTTTGAAGTGGTGTTTCAAAAGGTGCTAGACCAAGTGCGTCCCTCCAACAAGGAGGAGTATCAGCAGTGCATTCGAGCCACGATGAACTCCAAGAACGAAAGCCTCAACCATCATGGTCTTAGCCCGAATCAACATGTGTTTGGACGAAACCCCAGGGTCCCCGAGGATTTAATCCAAGAAGAACCTTGTCCAATAGCCGCCACGAGTCCATTGCATGATGAAGCTTTCGCTAGGAGTCACATGATTCGCACAGCTGCTCGAGTGTCCATGGCACAAGCTCATGACAGCACGGCTTTGCGCACTGCCTTGAATGCAAGGCCTCGGGTAGAGCGAGAATTCCTCGCTGGCGACTTCGTGGCTTACTGGCGTACTCAGAAGTACGAACGGGGTGCCAGATTGGTAGGAGGTAGATGGTATGGGACTGCCATAGTGATGGGGAAGATCGGTCGTAACATTCTGGTGTATCATCGTAGGAACATGTTCAAAGTCTCGCCAGAACACCTTCGCCATGCCACGATTGAAGAACGAGCCGTAGCCCAATCAGATGGTAGGGAAATGCAGGGATTAGCTAAGTACGTAGGAGAGAATGGTCAACTGCAAGGTAGTCACTATGTTGATTTGACCAATCAAGATGCAGCGCCAGTAGCAGACCAAGCTAACCCGGCCAGTGCAAATTCACAGCCAGTGTCCCCAGCCAGTGCTCCAGCGACAAGAGCCCATGGGGGTAGCAGTAGTCACTCTCAAGCCACGGATCCGGTTTCCTTGCCAGCAGCCGTGCCTAGCCCGACTGAACCGATGAGTGTCAGTCCACCAGTCGAGCCAAGGTCAGCAGCCATGCCACAGTCAGAAACCGTAGCGCCGGGATCATCCACTGATAGACCGAATCCATATCCCACCGTTCATGGTAGTCAGAGTGAACAGAGAAGTAGCTATGGTCCTGTTATGAGAAGATATCGTGGCAAAGGCTCCCAAGACTTGGTTCGCCCGCCTGGCACTGAGATCCAAGATTTCAGAGAAGCACGAGCTGAACTTGCCAGCCACAAGAGAGATCACAGCAGGGATAAGTACTGAACCACCCAACAAGATCAGTAGACATGATGGTCCAGAAGACGAGGATTTGCTTGTTGTTGAAGATCCCCTGTCATGTGACGAAGTGTTCACGGTGACTGAGCAAGAAGGAGGCTCTGTTGAGGCCTTCCTGGCAAACTTCCTGAAGAAGAAAGCATCATCAGAACTCCCGCATTCCAACAATCCACCAGAGCTGCAAGCGGGAGTCGATGAGGCTAAGGTGGCAGAGTGGTCGACCCTCCATGACGAGAAGCAAGCCATGATCATGATCCCACCACACATCGCACAGCAGATTAGGAAGCAAAAACCCCATCGCATCATGTCCAGCAGGTTTGTCATAACACACAAGCCTGAGGATGGTGAGGATCGACTGAAAGCCAGGTGGTGTCTCAGAGGACACCACGATCCCGACTTGCTGCAGAAAGTAGCAGCAGGTAAGTGCCACTCACCTACTCTCTCGCAGTTGTCTCGGAATATTCTGCTACAGTTGATAGTGAGTCATCAGTGGGACATGAAGCTGGGGGACATCAAGGGAGCCTTCCTAGAAGCCGATGTGAGAGAGCAGATGTTGAGCAATCCAGTGTATGCAGAGTTGCCTCCCGGAGGCGTTCCAGGTATCGAGCCTGGCTCCTTAGCCCAGATCGTTGGCAACGTGTACGGTGCCAATGACGCTCCACACAACTGGTATGTTGAGTTTGATCGTACGGCTATCGAGTGCGGCTTCACCCGGAGCAAATTCGACAGTTGTCTGTACTTTTGTCATGGTGCAGATGGCATTCTGCAGGGAGTGCTCGGTGCTCATGTAGACGACACGATCACCGGAGGTTCGGGCCCCAAGTACACAGAAGCTATCAAGTCCTTGAGATCAAGGTTCCCTTTCCGTAAATGGCGTGAAGGAGCTGGAGAATTTCTTGGAGTAATGTATCATCAGTGCCCCAAAACCAAAGTGATCACGTATCAACAAAGTGAGTATGCTCAACACATCCAGCCCATTCGAATCTCCCGTGAGAGAGCAAGAACTCCCTGGAAGCCAGCGACACCTAGTGAAATTGCTTCCCTGCGAGCAGTAAATGGTGCCTTGGGATGGCTGTCTGGTCAATCCCGACCAGATCTCGCCGTGCAAACCTCTTTGTCACAACAGGTGTTTCCAAATCCAACTGTGAAAGATTTGTTGCAGGCGAATCAAGCTGTCCGCCGGGCACGCCAGCATGCAGACATGACCCTGACAGTACCCTTTATCGAACCAGAACGGTTGACCGTGATGTTTTGGAGTGATGCTGCTTTTGCCAATCTGTTGAATCATCGCACCCAGGGAGGTTGGTTGGTAGCTTTAACTGATAAGGGGATCGCAGAGGGTCACGATGTTCCAGTCTCATGCATCGGGTGGAAATCGTATAAGTTGCCGAGGGTAGTGTCGTCGACGCTCGGGGGCGAAGCCCAGAGCTTCTCTAGTGCTTCAGGGATTGCCGAATGGTGTCTCCTGATTTTGGCCGAAGCCTTGGACGGTCCCTTTGACCTAAGGCACGTGGATACCATTTTGAGCCGTAGGTCTCCTTTAGGCATCACTGATTGCATGTCCTTGTATGATCATTTGGTGTCTTTAGGAACGGGTGGTACACTTGATGACAAGAGAACGGCTATAGATGTTGCAGTAATCAGGCAAAGTATCAGTCGTACCAAGCTGCAGCCCAGATGGTGTCCAACCAATCACATGGCCGCCGACGGCCTCACGAAGGATAAAGGTGAACCATTGGACCTCCTCCGGTCCATCCTTCGCAGTGCCAAGTACCAGCTCGCTGACGAACAGCTGGTCTTAGACAGGAAAAAGGAAGAAAGAGAGAGACGCCGTGAAGTAGGAGTGAAGAGAGCAATCCAGTCATCCGCAAAGCAGGATCCCAGGGAACCACCCGAGCTTCAAGCTCAGTAATTATTGCAATTTTTGTTGCTGTCTCTGTGGTAACGACCGAGTAAGTGGTGTCTTCATAATGTCTTTGGATGCCATAGTTTTGAGATTAACTGTAAGGGGATACCTAGAGGTTGATAGGGATAACCATCTAGGTCTGCCTACTCCTTCGAGCTTCAAGTCAGAGAGGAACCCCTACACCTGTGTGGCGTAGTCAACACTGCAGTGTTTCCAATCGCAAGCCAGAGGCTCAACAGCATATCGCACGTGGTGAGTTGCATAGTGCAATTGTTTCCTCGTCAGCACCCAATGTCGTATAGCCCCTCCAAGCCTGTGAGTGCAGAAGAGATGAAGATGGTTCAAGACGTGTTAGCACGTCTCCAAGGCCAAGAGACGGCCACTCTGATCTCCGATGGTCCTGTCTCTCGGTTCTCCAGTCCAGGCCCTTCGAATCCTTTTGAGTGCCGTTGGAGGATGTGGCGGCTATGACAGACGCTAGCAAGCGTCGTGCTGAGGAAGCTGAGTCCTACACCTTGTCTCGTGTGAAGAAGTCTCATCCTGTGGTGAATGAAGAGGATGCTGACTCTCCCTTCACAGTCGTGAGTGTGCCAAGCATTCCAGAGACTCCCCCACGTAAGCCTAGCCAGTTGCCGGTGCCCACCAAGGAGATCATCAAGTTGCCCGAAGGCATCAATTCCTATGAAGAATGGGGTGATACGGTCTGTGAGATGGACAAAGTCAAGGCTTTGAACATGACCTATCGTGAGCTCACAGAAGACAAGGATCGTCACGTTTATCTCAAGTGGGTGTTAGACAACGGCAAGTCCAAGGGTGTCCGTTGCTTGGATCTCCGTAATTATTTGGTGTATGGTGGCTTCATCCCAGAGGTTGAGAAAGCCACTGGTCCATGCTATCCTGGAACTTCCCAGGCTCGCAAGACTCGCAGCTCCAAGTGATGGGTAGTATGAGTGCCTGGCTTTGACATCAGAAAACACGTCGTTTTCTGGGAGATGTCACGTCGATGTCTCCGGTGACATTTGCAGTGCATCGGTTTCTCACTTTCTTGTTTTTGTTTTTGGACTTTAAGGAGTTTTGAAGCAGCGCCATCAGGGTTCAGTGATCTTCGGTATCCATGCCACGCATGTCACCACAGCGGTCGAGTATCCGATAGCACCTTTCTTGCCCAGGGTGGTAAAAGGAGTGAAAGCGGCTTCATGGTGGTCTAGGAAGACCAGTTGACCCAAGGGGGTTTGAAATATATATATAATGTACTAGTACATGTTTATAAACACATACATACATTTACATACATACATTTACATAAGCCTATGTATGTACATACATATACGCATGGTGGTTTCTTACAAAGTGGTAATACCCCAAATCATCCCATATTAACAACTTTCAACAATGAACCAACCATTTTTAGAGCCAGGGCTATCTTTATAGCCCTTTCAAAGGGAAGGCAAGGAACTACCAGGCGTGCCTGAACCATGTTTTAACCTTGATTCTATACCATGATAGATATTTGTTCACAGTATGTTCACCATTTTATTTGTTGAATGCACATATATCAAAAGTTGAAATATCATGTTTTAACATATAATTAATGTTGATAAACATGATGTCAATGTAAAACCTATGATGTTTCACCATATATCATTCATCATTGAACCATACTTTCAATATTCACCGCTGGATGCACGGCCGTAGGTAGAACAAACAACACCCGTGGCATTCGAGATCTCAGATGCCGTGTCGGTGCGCCAACGCGGCTGCCATGGGTGACGGGTTTATAACGGATTGAAGGATGCATCATGGTGGATGCTGAAATAATCATGGTGGTTACTGATAGTTTTTGATGGTGCTTATGTATGCTTATGGTGGTTGATTATTCTGATTGAGCGATTTGGCTGTTTAATGAAAGCTTAATGTCCCACGTTTGATGCTCATCATTGTGCATGATTTTCTGCATGGTGGATAATGACCAAGGATGAATGAAAGGATTTGGGCACACCTTGGCAATCAAACAGAGCTGATGTTTTGGTCGGCAGCTGCGGATTCGGAGGTTGACATGATACTCGACAAGTAATCAGCTCACCGGTCGTCATCTTCCGCTATCATGCTACAAACCGCGGTCCTCCCTCGCACACTTGGCTTGCTGAGTTGTACAACGAACCTGGTTATCGACCGATGCACAGCAGTTGTGGATTGCACCCGTGGCCTGGTTTTATCTCACCAACCTTGATGTTTATTGAGGCATTGACTTAAGGCGATCTCCTACAGGGTGGACCCTCAGCAATTATAAGCTGGGTTATAAACCCCCTATAAATGGTACTGGTAGTTATATAAGCCTAGTTAAATCAGATATCAAACCACCTTATAAGTGGGGTATCATCAAGATTTGCAGGCATTGGCTCAGTCGATTTCCTTGATTTCTGGAGTTACAGCTTTGGCCTTGCTGCCATTTGCACCGGATCATGGCTGGCAGTGGTTACTTGGAAGTCCAGCTGATCGAACTTCATGTGGTTTGTTTGAATGGTGAAGGATGCATTTTGAGCTGCCCGGCAACCACACCGGGAAGGGACGTAGTTCAGATGGTTTCAAGGCAACTGCCAATGAGAAGCGCAAAGCCCACTCTTCACCACCTTGCTTCACCGCTCATACTGGACCAAACATTGCAAGAGCAAGGCATCACCGGTAGAAATGACACATTGTCCTGCACCTTTGTTCCCATTGATTTAATTGCTGCATGGAGATTTCTCAACAGATTCTCCGGGGAGGAGACCGACTTGGAAGGGGTGCTGCAGATCGAGGGTACCATTTCCGCGAGTGACCTGCACCATCTTCCCGGAAGCCTCCATACCTTGGTTCTCGGAACTGGTTTTAATCAGAGCCTGGATAGAGTGACTTTTCCAAGCAATCTGCGCGTTTTGAATTTCGGACATCGCTTTAATCAGAGCCTGGAAGGGGTGACCTTCCCAAAATACCTGCAAACTTTGACCTTCAGCAGTGATTTTGATCAGAGCCTGGATTGTGTGACCTTGCCGAGCAACTTGGAAACCTTGGCTTTCGGCACGTGCTTCAACCAGAGCCTCGAAAGAGTGACCTTGCCAAACAATCTTCAAAAGCTGTCTGTAGGACACCGTTTCAACCAGAGCCTTGATCTGGTGATCTTGCCAAATGCCCTGCAATATTTGACTTTCGGCAATTGTTTCAACCAGAGCCTGGATCAGGTGTCCTTGCCGAACAACCTGCATACTTTGACTTTCGGCAGTGGCTTCAACCAGAGCCTGGATCGGGTTACCTTGCCGAGCAACTTGCATACTTTGACTTTCGGCAATGATTTTGACCAGAGCCTTGAACGGGTGTCCTTGCCTAGCAACCTGCAAATGTTGACTTTCGGCACTTGCTTTAACCAAAGCCTGGATGGCATGTCCTTGCCTAGCAACCTGCAAGTGTTGACTTTCGGCTGTTGCTTCAACCATAGCCTGGATGGCGTGTCCTTGCCGAGCAACCTGCAAGCGTTATCTTTTGGAAACAGTTTCAACCAAAGTGTGGCTCAGGCAACTTGGCCCAGTAACCTGCAAACTTTGAACCTGGACACTGATTTTGACCACAGCCTAGATCAAGCGCCTTTGCCGAGTAGCCTGCAATCATTGAGTTTTGGCATGTTTTTCAACGAGAGCTTGGATCGGGCGTCCTTGCCTAGCAATCTGCAGAATTTGATTTTCGGCGAGTTGTTTGACCAGAGCCTTGATCTGGTGATTTTGCCAAATACCCTGCAATATTTGAGTTTTGGCAATTGTTTCAATCAGAGTCTGGATGGAGTGTCTTTGCCAAGTAGCCTGCAAACTTTGACTTTCGGCAGTGGCTTCAACCAGAGCCTGGATCGGGTGACCTTGCCGAGCAATCTGCAAACTCTGACTTTTGGCGATTTTTTCAACCAGAGCTTGGACCGCGTCTCATTGCCAGCCAAATTGCAATCTGTGACTTTTGGCAATGGCTTTCAGCAGAGTTTGGACGGGGTGTCATTTCCAAGCAACCTACAAGTCTTGCATCTCGGGAATCGCTTCAACCTGAGTATCGATGGGCTGTCCTTGCCAAGCGACCTCCAGACTTTAACATTTGGCAACTGTTTTAACCAGAGCTTGGATCGGGTTACCTTGCCGAGCAACTTGCAAACTTTGACTTTTGGCAATGATTTTGACCAGAGCCTGGATCGGGTGACCTTACCCAGCAACATTCAAACTTTGATTTTCGGTCATTGTTTTGACCACAGCCTGGATCAGGTGACTTTGCCTGGCAACCTCCAAACTTTGACTTTTGGGTATTCTTTTAATCAGAGACTGGACCAGGTGACCTGGCCAAGCAACCTGCAAACACTGACCTTCGGCACTTGCTTCAACCAGAGCCTCGATAGAGTGTCCTTGCCGAGCAACCTACAAAAACTGTCTTTAGGACACCGTTTCAACCAGAGCCTGGATCAGGTCACATGGCCCAAGAACCTTCAATCGTTGAGGCTTGGCGCCAATTTTAACCAAAGTCTGGAAGGGGTGACCTTACCAAGCAGTGTTGGTGAATTTCGATGTGGGTTTATTTTGATAAGGAAATCATGATACCAGAGTTCAGCATAGAGAACTTCATATTGCTGCAAGCGGACGATGTCTGCTGATTTGCTGTGCAGCAAAAAGCAGAACGACTTGCTGCGTGAGGTCTTTGTAGCCAATGGTTGGCATGATCATGCATGATGGATGTGTTTTGGAAATACGACTGGGGTGCCTCTTGGCATCATGGGAAGTCAGGACGCCAAGGACTGGAAAAATTATGTGGTGTACATGGATGCCTGCAATTTACAAAAGGGGCTGGGCCATCAAGGAACCATGAGGCGATGTCAAGCTACTAGGAACCAGTTTCTTGGTAGTAGCAGTTTTACTCTTCCGTTTTTCAGCACCTGGTGATGTTCCTACATTGACTAGTGTTGTTGGTGTTGTTGTTGTTGTCGTTGTTGTTGTTGTTGTTGTTGTTGTTGTTGTTGTTGTTGTTGTTGTTGCAAGCGTTTCATATCCGTACCATACCTTTCTGTAGGCCAAAAGCATCCAAAACCATCCAAAGCATCAATGCTACCAGACTGGATTTTCACCTGTTAATGCGTAAATGCTTCCTCACACGGACTTGGAGCTTCGTAGGCATGTTCAAAGGTTCTCTCAACCGCACCCTGCATTAGCATGTGTTGGCCTTTGCAAAGAAAGTGTCCCAAATGTTTGGACCGTTCACGTGCCATCTTTCAAAATGCAATGTCTTCGGGGCAAGTTGAGTGAGCGTCACTTTGCTCTTGTCGCTTGGTCAAAAGTGCAACAGTGTCCCAGCCAACAACGACCAATGGCTATCCCAACCAGCTGGTACTGTAATTATTGGTTATCTCAACAAGTTTCCCATTTGTTCGGCGCCAAGTGCAAGTTAACCACCCGGTGGGAGGATGATCCAAGATTTCCAGGCAATGCAATTCTGATCATGAAAGGTTGACTTCGTGTAGCACATTCCAAGCATAAGTGAATGACAAATGTACAAATTTGACTGCCCCCAAAGTCATTGAGAACTTAGTCACTCGAATCCACCCCTTTGTTATTACTGTCAAAGACAAACCTGCTTTGTTATTGAAGTATATTGAAGTCAATTCTATCCCATTTTGGTGCTGATCATTCCCACATCTTACACCTGAGTGACGGCCTTAATCACCAAGGCATCACCTTAACCATCTTAAATCGTCCCCCTGGGTGCTCCCTTGCCATTCATGACACCAGCCCGGCCCAAGCGCAACTCGTGCTGCCTGACTCGGTTGCGGCAGATCGTGGGAAACATCACCTTCGATGACTTCGATCTCGATACAGCAGACCTGGGTGGCAATTTGTCATGGATCGAACCCAGCGATGTCTCACAGGTAGCTGGGGGCTGGTGCTTGGGAAGCGAGGCCAGGAGCGGCCCCCAAGCAGTGGACGTTCACCAAATGGTAGTTCAAGATAAGCCAACTGGATGGTGAAGAATCAGTTACAAGGTGGAGCACCCCACTTAGATTCGTTGCCGTTGAACAAGCTACATCTACCATAGCTAGACCCTAGTTCTAGACCAAGTCAAATAACCAGTTGGTTAATGATGCGACATTCTACCATAACTGGCACCCTAGTGAACTCACGTTACCAGCTGCCCGGTCTGTGCCAGTGACCGCGTCAGGTGGAGCATTACAACGTCTACTTCGGCACAGTGGGAGGGTTGGGGCACCCGGGTGAGCGCAGGTGAATCAGCTTGGAGCAACATGGTGCGACAACAGCCGGAGCAAAGATCTTGGATTCCCTTGGATCATGGTTGTTTAACAATAGAGAGTGGCTGATATTTGTAATGGTTGACTACGATGGTTGAATAAGTGTTGAACATGGTTGATTACGATGGTTGAATAATTGTTGAAAATGGTTGATGACGATGGTTGAATAAGTGTTGAACATGGTTGATGACGATGGTTGAATAAGTGTTGAACATGGTTGATGACGATGGTTGAATAAGTGTTGAACATGGTTGATGACGATGGTTGAATAAGTGTTGAACATGGTTGATGACGATGGTTGAATAAGTGTTGAACATGGTTGATAACAATGGTTGATGACACTGGTCGATAACAATGGTGGAGAGCAATGATTGATAGCGGTTGATAGTGGTTGGTAATGCTTGATAATCTCATTATTAATAATATCATTGCAAATTATGGTTGAGAATGGTGTTGGTGAACAGCTGATTGCTGATTGATAATGGCTGCTTAAGGGTTGATTGCTGCTGAATGGCTAGTAAGAGACTAATACTGATACTGGCCAGATGATACTGGTTAACAATGGCTAGTTGTAGTAGCTGTCTGACAAAGACAATAATGCTGGGTATCCACCCAGGATCATTGGGCTTCCTTCGGCCAGCAGTTTCAGCGTCATATATTCGCAATCCAGGCATCACCCATGCATATTCACCAATACATTCTGTGAGTAAACAAGTGCTGCCTTTTTTGTTTCTTGCAATTGCTTCGTTGCACCTTTTTTATTCATCACCAAACAGTATCCAATGGTTACCCAGCAATAAACCTCTATGTTCTGGCTTTCTATTACTACAAGTGTCTTTAAATACCAACTCAATCATATAGTTTAATGAATCAGTAATGGAACCACAAAACATGTATAAAGGGGCTATATCAGATCTACTACCCAATGATTGATGGACTACATATATCAATCCTTGGATCAATGACAGCTCAATTGTTGAA
Organism: Symbiodinium kawagutii; assembly: GCA_009767595.1. Classification (NCBI taxonomy): domain Eukaryota; class Dinophyceae; order Suessiales; family Symbiodiniaceae; genus Symbiodinium; species Symbiodinium kawagutii. Next base: position 81,687 of record VSDK01027039.1, on the reverse strand, counting down.
ACCCTGATCTATTTTGCCAGAAATGCTCTATTGCTGGAGCCCTAACATCGGTCCATTCCGAGCCTTACCCTACCCTTCCAGTGACCTATAGGTCACCAACCCCAGTTACAACAATTGTAGAAACTAGCTGGTTACACAGGAAACTGGAAGGGTGACATTAAACAGCCTGACAAGTCAAACTGGAAGTCAGAAGAACAGCCCAATCATCCTTTGATCTCCAGCTTCACCGGGCTCAGGTGCGACTCCGATGCCAATGAGTCGGAGCAGTCGGATGCGCCCCGCGGTTGCAGCATGTTGCAGCTGCGGCCGGCGGGTCATGCCTCGGATGTGATACAACCTATGGACCTCAGCGACATCCGTAGCAGAACCATATCACAGACGTTTGTGCTGAAAGTGTGCTGAAAAATGCCTAGGATGGGGGGTTTCTTTGTTGCAAAACAAAAGCAAACATGTTGGGATGGTTGGTGTCCATTTGTTCAGTTGAACCATTGGGATGGTTCAAATCATCCTTTACCCATCATCAACCATTTTTTTGGTGTCAAAATCGATGATTGATCCATCATTAATCCATCATTGATCCATCATTAATTCATCATTAACCCGTCATTAACCCGTCATTTACCCATCAGTAACCACTGTGAAGCCTTGGGTCAGCGTTCGCAATCCCGGATCCAGCATCCCGTCAAGTCCGCACCATGACGCGGTCGCTGCAGGTCTTTGGGAAGCGATGTGCCTTGGAAGAAGATGATGCTTCCCGTGGGGATGCGGTTGGGAGGATCCGAAAATGGCGTTACAGGGAAGGTTGCACTGGGATAGCGGATAGGTCAGATGGGAGAATGAGTGTGGTGTTTTCAAGGAGTAGCTGAGCGATTTCTGATTTTGTGGGTTTGGCTTCAGGCAGACCATTTTGTGAATATTCAATCAGACCGATCTTGCTGTCTCTCCATCTAGGAGATATGTTGTTATCCTTTCCCTCCACACTTCAAACACCGAACTCATATGGATTCGATAGTTTCAGACTGGTCGTGTCCGAAGCACCACATGTTGTGAAAAGGATTTCATTTAGTTTGTTGAATAGAGGTAATTTATTGTTATATCCATGATCTATACTGAGAGTATATACTACACACTAGCTTCAGTAATATATTATTCAACATATTGCATTATACATGTGTGAACGTACTGTACACGTACATACTTGCCCTTGTTTGGACAAAAATCAACAGTTGTTGCAACAAAACAATCGATCACAATGATGTGCAAGCATGGTACGTTTCATATTTGATCGTGCTCAGCGCCGTCAAAGTCAAGCAGCACAAATTACATCATGAAACATACTGTTTTTTGATGTTAGATCCAAACACTGCCAAAGAGATGACCTGGCAACAAAGAGCAACAACTTCAAGTGAAAACCAAAAAAACGTTTCTTTGCAAAGTCCCCACGGAGACGAGATTCACCACAAACAACATTTTGATGTTAGTTTCCTAGGATGTAACCAGTGTGATAGCTTCCCTAAGGTGGGTGAGCTAATCCCTAGAACAATGGTGTCATGTCACCAGTTGCTCTAGCAGTGGGAATGCGAACCTCCAAGCACGAGCATCCAGCCTCATCCGACTCAGCCGAGGCATACTGCGATCTCAGCTTTTTCGGCACAACACCTCTAGGCAGGGGCCCATCGCCCGTTGTATGCTAGTTCCCTTGGTGTACAAAACTGCCACCAGGGCGGGTGCAGCTGGGTTGGCATCCCGGCCACAGGTGTCAGTGACATGGTGATTCCGCCGGAGACGCCTTTGCGTGACATGGCGAGCTTCTGGGGATGGATACTGTCAGACTTGTGGAGACTGATTTGTTTGTTTTATGACTCTTGGTTGGTTGATGTTGGTTGTCACCGGAATTACAGTTGGTTTTTATGACTCTTACCTGGTTCTCTTGATTTGCTCTCACTTTTAGTTATCCGCGTTTCAAGGAAACCGAAACATCCAATCAGTTTTCACAGGCAGTGATATTCAAGGCACTGTTGTGATCCATGATGGGGATAGCGAGAAAACCAGCCACGCGTTTCTTTGCGATGTGGTTATAGATCTGACAGAAGCCGGCCAGGGGTGGTTCCTCAAACTGAAACAGGGGTACCCTTGGGTCCAGGTGTTTGTTAGTTTGCCCATGTACAAGTTGTTTTTTTGGATATATGATGCACGGAGACAATGACCGGGTGATTTGCACCACTTGAAACTGCAGTGCCGGTAGCTAAAAAATGCCGCAGCAGTGGGCAGTTAGCTGGGAGATATTGGGGAATTATGATTATCAATGAATATCATTTGTATATATTTTTCATTTATATATATATATATTTTTTTTTCATTTATATATATATATATATTCATTTATATTCATATACATATATATATATATATCTATTCATTGATTAATTTATTTATATATACACTAAATAATTAGTTGATTTGACATTTGTAAACATGAATATCAACAAGTTTGTAGCCATCCTGGATCGGATGAGATATTCCCCATGTTCAATATTTACCGCCATTCACCTATTGGGGATAGTCCAATTTGATATTTTATCTCCAGGATTGTTACATAATATATAGACATGTAGATTTATTGGTCAATGAAAACCCCACCCCAACAGCTGCTCTAACCTCTTGCATTCTTTAGCTACCACTGTTTTTCCTACATGGCTCACTTGACCCTACAAAAGACAACAAGAAGCCTCAAGTAGACTCACCATGCTTCTCACCTATGTACCCTATGGTAGTCCCTAACCTGGCAATGGAAATCTCCCTCTGTAGCTGATTTCCTAGAGTTTCCCTCCAAAAATGTGGATTTTCCATTACCAGGTTAGTTTTCCAGAGGGTAGTTATTATTCCTTCATACCTGGCACTGAGCTGACAGATGCGGGGCAATCCTACAAGGTAATCCTACTAGGTCTACTAGTAATCTACCATTTGGCACTAGGTAAAACAACTAGTAAGCAGTTCAATCAAGGCAACCCTACTCGGCAATCCTCTCAGGCAATCCTACTAGGCAATCCTCAGCTTACTTTGGCTTTTGAGGCAACTACACTCACTTGCTGGTCTTCGCCAACAGTTCATTGGCCGAGCAAACCATTCCGACGGTGCACCGAATCTTTGTGCCTTGAACGGTGAAACCTGAGCGCCGGTGGGATGACCAGAAGCCGCCTTTTGCCTCTACCAAGCGGGGCCCCAGTTGCAGGTTGGTCAATAAGCCTCTTAACCAGCCCAATGCTTCCAGTTCCCATTGTGGTAGGGAACTGGTAGAAACCAGCTAGTTAACTATATGATGAAGGTAAACTGGAAGCATAGGATATAGTGAACTACGATACTGCATACCACGATTGGACCCTAGTTTTTAATCAAGTGATAGCTTGCGGAATGGGGCCATCTTGCAGTGATTCACCTTGTTGAGCTGGTGAACTGGCTTCTTGGGGTCCTTGTCTCCTCTGTTTGATTTGATAGAGGCGGTACATGAAGTGGGTTGATCAAGGAACAACAGTGAGCGCGAACCTGCTGGAGTTTGAAGATGTTTGTTGAGTAGTGAAAGGAACTAGCGAAGTTCTACGTTTTGATGATGAGTTGTGCTATAGTTTATATCCTCATTGCTGATGGACCCACAGATTTTCTCTCCCTTTATAGTTGGCACATCACCCCATGTGGTTGCCGCTCAGAAATATTGATCTCCCCCACAGTGGATCCTTGCTGGAACCAATCAAGTTATGCGCGAATGCTGGCTGGTCATTTGGGGCCATTTCCATTGAACACATCAGATTCATGGCATAAACATTTGCTTTCGATTTCGCATGAGTACCCAAAAGCATTGTCATTTCCATGAAACATAGGGGTACAGCCAAATCATCCAATAGTCGTGCTCATTTATGGTACTTACTAAATCATGCATATCGAGACCATGATAGATCTTTTTTGCTCTACCATTTTGTACCCAGTTTCATCGGTCGGAAAGCCAAAAACATCCCATTTCATGTACAGATCCAGCCAGCGAGCGGCTGTCAGAGGGTAAGAACGAGGGCTGGGGAATGCTATGCATTATTCCCTCATATCATGCTAGTGTTAATGTGTAATAGCTAGGAATATGAGTATTCATCCCGTCATCAAATGTAATGGCTAGGAATTGTGATATTGAATAGATATCATCGTGCCATTGTTAGGTGGATTATTGCATTGAGGTGCAACTGATATGATAACGAAGGGTCTTGAAATAGATCGGTGATATTGAAATAAATACTATTCATAGGGATTCGATATTTCAGATTCAGTTTCAATACACCAGTATTGAAATTTACATATTTGATTGATTAGTTGTTTTAATATCGAATATCCATCTATTGCATCAAACTAAAGAAATGTTGTCGGTTCCAGATTTTGTTCCCACCTTGATCATCCAACTTGGGTCGGGGTCAACCCACCAGCCACGCCCCGGCCCGGCGTTGCCTTAGGACATGAACGCCAGCGTGTCGTCGATCCGATTCGTGGATCAAGACTTGGACCGGTGCCTGAGCCGAAGAGGTGGTGAACATGCGACCAGTGCTGCGAGGATCGTTGGTTGTTTTTTATAGGGGATTTATATATAGTTGGGATCATTTATAGGGGATCACTTATAGGGGATCATTTATAGGGGATGATTTATAGGGGATTTATAGGGGATGATGAATAGATAAGGGGATTGCTATAGGATAGATATAGGGGATTATTATATAGTTGGGATTTATAAATATAGAATAGAAGGGATCTTTCGGGGATTAGATAGGTGATTTATTTGTAGGGTTTTCAAAGGGGATTGTTATTTTATAGAATTAAGTATTTATATATTGGGTGTCATAAGGGATTTTAATGGTTTATAGTGATCAAGGGCCATTCACCATCATTCATCATCAAAAGCATTGTTTTTGAAATTAAACCATCATTAACCATGATCATTAGCCTACAATATTAAGTCATTAGTGAACAAGGCACTAATTGATGAACATAGCCACGATGTATTATAAACCAACCATAAACTATGGCATACCCACTATCCTAAGAAACCATCATAAACCAACCCAACGAGTTCACGAAATGGGCCGCTGACGTGCTTGCACAACTCAGGTCTCAACTGGGCGGTGAGATTTTCTGGCAAGCTCCCGAAGATACCAGCCGCTTGCAGGACGCGGAAAACCGAACACAATTGGGTGCAGCCTGGCGGCCGATCAGCGGATGCGACCAGCACCTAGATCGATACCACAACGATACAAGGACATGTGGCGAGCTGGGTCAAGCAGTTAACCAACCAATTTCATGGGGGATTTCCACCAACAATAAGGAAAACAATGGTTAATGATAGGGGAACCAGGGGTACAGGGTTTTGACCCACTGCCATGTTATGATAATGTACGTGGATATACAACATGAACATACCTAGATCATACAAGTCTATACATGTTCATGCGTAATTCTGATTTATATTTGTGCCAAAAACCATGGACAAAGCCATGGACATGGCTGTGGGTCAAAACCCTTAGACCCCCTGGTTCCCATCATTAAGCATTGTGTTCCCCATGAACTTGTTGCTTAATATTGATGGTTAATATTGACCCATCGGCATATATAGCTGGACATAGCTGGTATATCCCCTATTATTGTTGTTTGTGATCTCCTATCTTCAATCATAAACCATTGGTTGGTTGGTTGGTTGGTTGGTTGGTTAATATTGACCCATAGCCACATATAGGTAGTATACCCCTATTATTGCTGGCTATAGCCCATGATCTACCCTCATTAATGGTTGTAACCTTTGGTTGGTTGATTAATATTGTCCCATAGCCATATATAGCTGGTATATCCCCTACTATTGTTGCTTATTATACTCTATGATTAACCAGCTAAACCAGCTAGGCTTCACCAGCCAGGTTGGTCATCCACCATTCTCACATCTATTGTTGCTTATTATAACCTAATATCAACCATCAACCAGCTGGTTGATATTGACCTGTAGCCACATGATCATAGCTCGGTGCCTCACACAACGGCCTTGGCTGTCAGGACTACGTGGTGAGTCTCAGCCGTGATGGCCTGCGCATGGACCTGGGCGTGGCCACAGCGGAACAGTTGGCGCTGGCACCTGTACCTTGGACCCGACAGGGGCAAGGTGAGTTCAATGGTGAGTTTCTTAGGGCGAAACCCTAGGGTTTCTAGGGAAACCCTGGGATTTTTTCTAGGAAAACCATGGGATTTTCTAAGGAAACCCTCGGATTTTCTGGCGAAACCTTAAGATTTTCGACAAAAACCGTGGGATTTTTCTAGGGAAACCATGGGATTTTCCAGGAAAACCATGGGATTTTCCAGGGTCAATTCTATGGGTGTATGAACTCTGGGGAATCACCAGTAGTGATTGTTTTACCGTAGGAGGTGATGATTTCTAGATGATATGGTCAATCATTCTAGTACTGGGTTGCCTACGGGTACATCATGGTACATACTTGTAGCATTGACATAGGTGATATAATTATTCATTCATCAAAGTTATACAAGGCTCTCATATCAACTGATCTTGTGCTCGAGACTGGACAGGTATCATTTATTTTGCTATGATTATACTATTCATATTGCTAACATTATGATTTAAATTTCACTAGTTGGCAATATTGTAATGTTGATATTACGAATCGTAGGCAATTGGTCATACAATTGATATGATGCTGCACTGTTTTTTCCCCGCAAGTAACTTTAACAACATAGCAATTGTATGCTCAGTGTCAAACATCTAAAGTAGAACTGCTACATAGTGTGATAGCAATTGTTTGCATGTCATAATCTAGTGATACAAGTGATTCTTCATTAGGTATTCTTTATTAATGTTTTGATAACAGGTCATAGACAAGAACAACAACAACAACAACAACAACAACAATATGAAACGTAATGATAAACATATAGTTTTTAGTAGTAGCCGTCGCTAATAGTAATTAGTCATGATTTTGAGACTGGATAAGATAATCCAAAATGGCTAGGATAGTGAAAACTGAGCTGTTCTCCTGGACAGGTGTATTTGGCTATCAGTATTGTAACCAGAAATAGCTATTAATTAGTGGTTTTGTTCATGACTATGCAAGTGGTAATTCCTGGATTTACTACTACATACAAATTGTTCGTATTGTAGTCGAGTTTGATCGTAGTAGAAATAGTAGGCTCAACAGCCATTGACACTGCAAGATGATCAGCCATGGGGGTATACTTGATGAACCTGCAAAAATGAATCTAAACATAGTCACCTGTTTCTCGTGTGGAGGCATTTTGTGTACCAGATAATCACGAAATTGGAGTCCTGGTGACCACAAATGATAGTTGGGATCGATTCTACAAGCGTCGAGTGGGACAAGACCAGGACAGACAGCGCAGGCAAACCAGTCATGCCTGGACAAGTCAACTATGATCAGGTTGTCATGATTGAGCTCGGAACAGCAATCACAGCTACACGCCATTCACCAGAAATGGCAACATACTCCAGTGAACAAACCTGTAGATTATGAGAGGAAACCAAAATACTAATAGGGAAACCATTTGCACATGATGGATGCGGCCTTTGGGGCTCAACATTGGAACAACACGTGTGTCCAAAAATTTGAAGGAACAAAAATGCTTGGGCTTGTTTCATGTTTCAACTGCCAAAAGAGCCCAACAACAAGGCACAAGCTGACGCAGGTTCATGTTTCAACGGCTCGCTTGATCCTAGGAAACGGCTTTGGTGGACTACGTGTTGGTTGCTGGGCCCGCAGCTGGAGAACTGGTTGATGGTAGGGGGTGGCAGACATGGACAGACCCATTTCCCCGGAAGATCACGGGGTGTTTTTCCATAAATTGTGGTACCTACCAACCATCCAAGTTCATAGCCATTAGTAATTGGGAAAAAAAAAACAACAGATTTGGGCCAACAACCGGAAAATTGATGGATCCCTAGTGCTCCAAGTACCTGCTTAGAAGGTGTTTGAACCCCCAAAAACCAACCCTAAGTACAGTCTCACAAGGTATTTGGAGCAGTAGGGGATGAACATCCCAACAGTTTGACTATGGTCATTGATGGGATGTTAGAATCAACCAGGGGTCCAGGTTATTGACAAACGACCATGTTCAAAAATGTGTTGATCATACAATCTCAACATATATAATGTTTATATTTGAGATTGTGAGAACAAATAATATTGATAAATATGGCATGTTGAAATTATTTTTGAAGATGTGTCCTGGTTTGTCGAATGAATGATCCATGTTGCGCATCGTTCTTGACATCTTAACTCTTCTGAGAACTCTGAGCCGAACTGCCGAACCATTATATTATGGTCATGAAATGTGTAAAAGGCATCCTCCATGGCCCCATGGCGACAGGTTTACACGCGATCGATTTTGGTGGAGCAGACGCACCTCGTCCTCGGGGAGGATGTTGATGATGGTAAAGCAGCAGCTTCAGTTGAATTGACCAACTAGTGGTTAACTAGCTGGTTAATGGTTGATAATATGGTTAATAATAGGGTATGATAAGTAATAAGAGTCGGTCAATATTTGATCAACGGCGGAGGATGAATGCCAAATGATGTTGAAAAGGGCTGCTGAAGATTCAGAATGGATCAGGTTGGATTGGAAAGACAAGCCATTTGTTGCTTGATCTTTCTGCCAGCGATCTTGGGGTCATCCATTGCCATGGTGGCGACCCCCCTACAACTAGATGGGCATCCCCACTGCGAAGATAGGTAAGTGGCTACATTCACCGCGGTCAGAGGCGTTAGAACCTATGATTATAGGGGCAGAACCTATGGTTATAGGGGTTTGAACCTACCTTTTAGGTCCACTTGCTCCAGTTATGTTTCCGTTGCAACCTGGTTTCTGCAGATCCAAGAAGTGGTGGTTGATGGAAAGCTGGATGTGCCATGATGACCACGGGCAGAGATTGGTGGTTGTTCATGATCTCTCACCATTGTTTGTTTTTGACATAGCAATTGCTGTGGCTTAAGACATGTTCAACCACGGAATCAGTGTTTTTGTTCTTCTAAGCACGATTATCTCTATGTGTGGTCCCAAACACTATTATTTTTGTGTGTTTGCAATCTGAGCTGTGCAACTGATGATTTTTTGTCTATCTCTGTCACTGTGTACAGTACTGCAACATCCATACTGTGTAGACATGGGGGGTTCTTGAAGTGGGGGACCCCTCAAGCATCACATATTTCATAATTTGCAGTACTAAACCAACCATTGTGGAGGTCCTATATTCTGAGAAACCTCCATGTGTCTATACGCAGTATTGTTTGCGTATGCTAGTACGATTCCCTGTCATTGTTGCCCTTTTTCCCTACGATTTCCTTGCAATTTTACGTATATTCATATTCATCATTTCTGTACCTATATCTTAAGAATTTCTACACATGCACAAACATACCTGCATGTAAACATGTGAGTATGTGCGCATACACGCGCCTTTATACAATTCCGCATAGATGGTCCCCTTGAGCCATGCAGAATGAAGCTGCCGCTGAATGCGCACCCCTCAGGACTCCCGTGTCGCTGGACATCGTCGATTCCGTGGCATCTGCCCGGCTCTCAGGGGGCCATTCTCCTTGGTGGTTGGGAGGGAGCGAGGCCAGGAGCGGTTCGGGGTATCCAGTGCTCTCCCTAAGGAGGAGCGGTACCAGGAGTGGCCCCGTTGCCAGGTGAGGATCAACCACAGCTGCATCTCAAGCACAGCTTGGAGGTTCCATCCGCAGCAGCTTCAAGAAATCATCGTTGGTAAGCATAGCAACCCACCGCAATGTGGGGAAAACATGGCTCCTCCTCCCCATCGTCATCATCATCATCATCATCATCATCATCATCATCATCATCAACCACAAGCGTTAGTGATTCCTTATAGTGACTCATGATCAGAGCTGTATTGCGATGGATGAAACTGCCATCATCTACAGGTGGCAGTCTCTTCTTGGATGGTCGTATGGCCCAGGTCTCAAACATCACCTTCGACGACTATGACTTGGACGAAACGGATTTGGGAGGAGATCTGTGGGGGTTCCCAGCACCCACGGTGGGTAGCTACTCGGCTGGGAGGGAGCGGCGGCTGCCAGGGGTATCCCGTTCTGGCCTTTAAAGGGCATGTAAAGGGGAAGCGAGGCCAGGAGCTACCAGGACAGCAGCGCCGGTTGCAAAAATCGGTCTCTCCCCGATGTATTGTCGTAATACACAAAATTCAGGGATACTTGGGCGACCCAATGCTCTCCCCCACCAGGGAGAAGTAATTCGTACCCTCAATAACTACATTTCAGCTCAGAAAGTAAAACCAAAACAGGTACCAAAATTAAAGGAGAAACTCATTCTCCCTTCGTCCTTCCAAGGTACCATTTTACCTTATGATGTTATCCTGCTTGATTCTACAAGACTCAAAAACTACAAGCACCTCTTGGCCATGCAAAAGGCTGGCCATTCCCCAGAAGGCGTTGATACATCCTGAAAGGATGTTGCCACTCTAGTTCTGCGGTTGCTCTTGCAGCCCCACAAAAATAGGGCCAGTCCCAAAAACTCAAAAAATCTGCCAATTTCCTTCAGTTCGTTCAAGGGGCATTTGAACCAACTCAAATTAGCGAATAGGGATCACTTCGCAACTCCTCCGTAGATCCTCAACTCATTCCCACCAGCGGAGTGAAGTTCGGCCAATGTGCCCAGTTTCACGCCGAGAGACGTGTCAGTGAGGAGCTACCAGGAGGGTTCTAACATGTTCGAACCAAATGTTAGTTGGTCGAGTGCGAACCTGAAGAGCAAAAGGGGCAACCATCCATTTGGCTGCCATGGATCAAATAGTGATCCTATCCTAATCATTAGACTGGGAGCTTGTCATTTATCGGATGTGGACCATGGGCCCTGACCCACAGGCAGATGGGATCCATATGAAGAGATATGTTTGATGTGTACAGATAGATTCAGACGAATATACACATGAATACATGCGTTGAGCACCTGCAGGGATAGACTATAGGCAGGCAATGGCGCACACATATAAACATGCATGCATACATGCATACAAACATATATGCACAGATAGATAGATAGATAGATAGACAGATAGACAGATAGACAGACAGACAGACAGACAGACAGCAGACAGATTACAGCACTGATTAGATTTAGATCAGATTCGATTGGATTAGATTAGATAGATACGTACATACATGCGCAGATTTTGTTTGTATTCCCACGCATTCACAACGCACACTTGCACATGCGCATTTGCACAACTCGGATGCCAACTCGTTCTCCGAGTTGGAACTTGTTTCCTCGGTACCTGGAAGAGATGACTGCTGAGATAACGCATGATATGGTTCAATTAAATGGTATCCGCACATTGTTCTGACCGTGTCAAGATTGTTGTCCTTTGTTCTGTTGCATTACCCTTCTATGTGTTGGCTTTGTAATTTCAATTCAAAATGAGTTTCTGCAACTCAGGACAGAGAGCCGTGGCTTGTTCCATTGCTTGATGCTGTTTTAGTCAAAAACCCTTGATCGTCCAGCTTAGCTTCATCTTGGATCGAGCTTGAGGTGAAGAAGTGATGAGTTATGTGGTTACTTGGCAAGAGTGGGGCGCTGGGGATCCCCTTAAAGTCATCCGCCAGTGAACATGTTTCAACCACGCCTAAACCTACCAAAGTGGTATGTGTTCATTGGAGATCAGCAAGCCACAGCCAAGTTTGGAAATGATTGATTATGGATTATGGAGCCCTCCTGCCATGCAGATCAAGCTATGGAATCTTCGGGATGCATAGATCAACCAACGGGTCTGGAGGATTTCTGGACCTATGCGTCCCGAAGACCTGGAGGGTGCCGGGACGCTGCGCCCTATGAATGGTATATCCGGCTGGTATGGCTTTGTGCATGGTGGTACCCCTCAACCAACCCGCCGAGTGATCAGTGGGGAAACTGCCTGTGTTTTGGGTGATCAGTGGAGAAACTGCCCATGTATTTGGGGGGTGCACCATTGATGGACAAACTCTAATATATTCTAGCATGCCCGCTGATTTTTTTGGACAATTCTCAACGAGCATGGGGCTATGCCAATATGCCAGTGACATCAAATCCGTGTTGATTCCGGGGAAAGACAGTTGTCCACAACTTGGTCGGTTGGTTCATTTCATGTTGTAAATGTGCTGGAATCTCAGTTATAAGTGGGATAACCCTAGGTATCATAGCTAGAGATGGGGCCAGAAGCACCTTCCTCAGTAGGAATTCACCATCAAGCATCAGATGGGTCGAAGAGACCCCTTCAAGTTGCTCTGTTCTTGCTGCCTACCTCATTTCCAGGATATCAATTTTGAAAGAATCATTGCCCATTTATTACCGATATGATATGACACATACTTGCATGTAGATAGATATTACATGTATTTGTATTGATTTGTCATGTGTACATAAACATATTTTTATATGCATATGTATTTTGTTATGCAAGAAGGATAACTATAAATCAAGTAGTTTCCTGTATGAATATCACCACTCTCCTGTTTGATATTGATAGTGATATTTGGATATTCATATCCTGAGCATTACTACAACAATGCTCAGAATGAGCCAGGAGAGCTGGACCCACTGGATTACTGCAGGTCTACTTGGCAACGATGCCTGACGATCCCACCTGCGACAACGCCACTGTGCCGGATTGGTGTGGCTTGGCGGATCTGCGATGGTTCATCTGAATGAGAGAGTTGAGATTTGTGTGTACACGAAGGTAGCAGTAAAAAAGATGTGTTCATTAAACACTATATTATTTGATTTTTTACAGACCTACATAAAACTCGGGCAAGTTGGGTCATTCCAGGCCTACAAGGCTTACAAGCGACAAATGGATGTAGGCGTTTATCTCATCAGGATTGCTTCACCCATTCCCAAACGCTGCTGGGCATGTCAGCAATGATAGCTCTGAACATTTTTGTCCGGTACCCATATCAGTTCAATATGGATCAATACTATCATACAGAGCCCAGTAGATTCAGTGCTTTCAGCACAAGTCGTGATGCATTGGACTTCAAAAATCCTTCATGGACACAGGCACATGGTCATCGTATGCTGGACCGGATGCTATATCCACAACTCGGTGGGGACCATCGCATCCCTGGGGAGCCACTCTGCCGAGGCGTGCGTTCCTATTTCGCAGAGGTGCAAAGTGAGAATGTCACAGTGCCACCCGAAACGAGCTTGGAGAATTTCACTCATTGGTTCCTTGGCAGCACCGAGTCGGTGGTTCTGACCATCAACTGTTGAGGCGACAGGTTCGCTGGTGGATGCTGGTACAAGACACAGACCAGCGGAGCTCGGCACGTCATTCCTTGTACCTTCAGGTGCGGAGCGAGCTTTGTAGCATTAAATTCAACATGGTAGCCGCATTCTATCACATTGATGTACCGATTATAGATTCGTGATTCTGCTCAATTGATTACATATCAATTCATAATTCTAAAATGTTGGCTCGCTTCATCTTTTGCCACAAATATCGGCCAAATATATGAGTAACTTGAGGGATCTTGAGGATATATGAACTTGAGCGTTATTTTTGCCTTGAATCTTTGGCGCAAAAGATGGTTATCAATCTGTGAAACGCAATATATCCTGAATCAGTGGGTGGTCACTCTTTC
>VSDK01027039.1:4273-34507 GCA_009767595.1 Symbiodinium kawagutii | reverse complement strand
GCTGCTGATGCTGCTGATGATGATGATGATGATGATGATGATGATGATGATGATGATGATGATGATGATGATGATGACAATGATTGATAACTGGTGATTGCCCATGGTTGTGACAGTGTAGCATTTTTGGTACGGTGCTTTGCTTGTGTTCACCACTCTTCTGACTTTCCCATTGGCGATGTGAGGCTGCCACTGTACCACCTCAGTATCCACTACTAGCTATGTTATCAACCATGAATCGTTGGCCATCTTATGCCGTCGGTAGCGCGCAGTCAGATGTCAACCACGTGATTTACCATGATCAAACATTGTCAGCAGCCATTATCAATTGCGTTATCAGCTACTGATATCATTAATTGTCATCGACTATCATTGACTATCCCCTAGTGATCATTATAGCCTGATCATTGGCAACGGCCATTAGCTGGATCACGAAACATGGAGGCCAGTATCGTGAACTAGAGATCAACTTGTGGATGCGCAGCTTCACAAAGGTAGGTGTCAAAACTTGGAGTTCTTGCAGCTTCACTCCACCGGCTAAGCTAGCACTGGATGATCCAGAAGCCAACGGATCCCTTGCTCTTGAAAGCTATCATCATGTCTACAGGTCCGCAGTTTATGATCAACATCAACCAGGATTGAGCATTGCACCATTAATCAGTCATTATGATTGATTACTATCACCATTAATCAGTCATTACCATTAATCATCAACATTACTAATCACGATTAATCGAGGTCAGTCATCATCCTTATGTGGTGAGTGGAGCTGTAGGACTCGGGCGAACAATTTTTGTAATTCAATGATTTGGCGAGCTGGGTCAATATTGACCAACAACAGTGGTTATAACCAACAACAATGGTTGAGAATAGGGTGTAATCAACAATAATCAGGAGTACACTAGCTATATTGCTAGTTGGGTCAAGGCTTTAACCAACCAATAATAGAGGGATACTAACCAACAATAGCAGGGACAAAAAGGTTAATGATGGGGGAACAGGGTTTTGACCCATAGCCATATGAAAAAAACATACAATGATGTACAGATGGCGTAGAAACTGATTACTCTGTTTTTGACTTAAACAACAAACACAATGATTTGGAATTACTGGTCTCGTTGGTAGCAACTGTGTGAGAGATCATGTTGCTGGCAGTTGCAACATTGGTTGTTTGAACCTTGGTGATTTCAACCCCTCAAACGCGATAGTTGATTGGCCATGTCCGGCTTGCAATGCTCACCATTTTCCATCCATTCGGGAAGGGAAGGTTCTTTCAACGAGGGCCATTTGCGGATTGTTTTATTTCTCTCAAGTCGGAATCACCTTCTTGCAAGATACCGAGCCCATGAGTGACTTGGCGCCGAATGAAGTGCCAGTGCCAAATGACATTCTGGCGATTGTGAGTCAGCACTGGGAAGTAGACAAGCTGGTGGAACAGGATCTCCTCATCAGATTTTTTGAGAGGATAGGAGTGAAACCATCAACACTTCAGAAGCTGGACAGCGTCTTGCGTCAGATTGCCAAAGATGGTCAACTGTCCTTCAAGGACCTGTTCGAGGTGCTTGATCTCAAGATGGCTCCAAGCATCATGAACTGCCCCGGCCTCTACTTCAGGAAGAAACCTGCAGTATACGAACCTGCACAATATAAACTTTTGAAGTCGACGGGTGAGGTCATCACATTTTTAGTGGATCTTAACATTGGAGCGGGGAATCTGAGGTTCATGTGCACAGACGCATCCAAAGAGGCTCAACTGTCGGGTCGTGTGAGTGATGATTTTGAGTTTCTTGACCCGATGGAAGAAGTCGAACTTGCCATTTTTGGGAGTACCGCCATGAGTTTGTTGGGAGACGAACGCTTCCGTCAGCTAACCAAGCCCCGAGACTTCTCGCTCTATTTGGTTGGAAGTTACTGGCGATTTGTCACAACTGGCTATGCCTGGGAGCCTGACGGTGACACCTTTGAGAATAAAGAGACGGTCTGTATCCGGGAGGATGGCATGGCAGAGGTCACTGTCGAAGGTTTCTGTTCGTCTTATCGCGAAGGCTTCAACACGAAATCCACGGGCATGGTGTGCCAGTACAGCTCTGCGGTGAAATCCGTGCGAAGGGTCAGGAATTGGGAGCTGGTGTTGAGGGGAGGCCCGAAGGCGCAGTTCCAAGTCAAACCTCCTCCGTTGAACCTCGTTACGTTGGAAAATGGAGTTTCTTTTAACTTGTCCTACTTCACTGGAACTCCTTCCATTTTACTTGGCCAGAAAATTTCCTACCACGGGAAAATTTCAGAACAAGAAGGTTGCGAGTGTATTGTATCCTTCCCAGGCAAGTACGCAGATGGTTGGCGAGAATGTGCTGAAGGGTCGCTTCACGATATGAGTGTGGCATGTGTTTTCTTAACATCTGAAGCCGACGGTCTTGGGCAACATGTGGACAACCCCGAGGTTGGAGGAAAATGCCTGTGCCATACCCTGTATGGTGAACGCGAGTACCACAGATTCGGATACAGCTCCCAAGCTGAGTACGAAGCCAATGATCGACGCACCTCGTGGGGCTGTTTGTGGTTTCAGAGGTGGCGTGAAAACGTGGAAGTGGCGGTAAGTCGGAAGCAACGCCTTGTGGCCTATTTCTTTGAAGATCAAGTAGGAGAAGGCCTGGTTTCATGGAACGACCTCAGCAACAAAGATGTGAATCTTTGGAATGGTGTTGGGATTGGCGGATCCCAAAAGGGAGAACTTGCCTTTCTGACCAAAGAGCACATTCCGTTTGAGCAGCGGGACGTCCGCCACTTTCTGAATGCTTATGTCAAGCCGAAACAAAGATAGGTTTTAAGTCAGAGACCGTGCAAGAAAACTTGTGTTCTCAAGGTACAAGTTGAAGGACAGACGGTGGATCCCGCATAATAACAAATCCCATCTTGCAGATGTATGGGTGGTTTTGTGAGGGCTGGATCTACTCTGACGTCAGTTTAGCTAGGACGGATCCTCAAAGAGGAATCGGGTCTTGTTGCGGGCCGCGGTGCCGCGGAACCGCCACCTGAATTCGAGGCCAAGCGTTTGTCAAGAAAAGTTTGGACATCAAAGCGCGGCAAACATGGAAGTTAATGGGAGTCAACCATACTTACAATCGGTGTCAAAGATGGTTATCGTGGTTGGTTCGTTGCTGCACTCAATCATGCTTGTCACAATGGTTCAGCATGGTTGACAGCTGAAGGGTCGGTTGATAGTAGGGGGATGATAGCATGATATGGCCAACAAATGCTAACATGGGTGTTTCTCAATAGGGCACCCCCACATCATCCTTAAGCAACCATTTGTACGTATGATCCAGCAACCATTTTTATGGGGTTTCCAAGTTTGAGAAAACACCGTCCATTGCGATGGGTCAAGCTAACATAGCTCAGTTCTGCAACTGTCCATCGTATCAGTGACATGGCTACGGGTCAAGCAGTTAACCAACCAATTTCATGGCGGATAAGTTCACCAACAAACTATAGGGAAAACAATGGTTAATGATGGGAACCAGGGGGACTAGCCGGGTGAACTGACCCACAGCCACATCCTGAGAGACTTCGTCTCGGAGCCCCAGGATCACTACGGGCGCAACCGAAGCTTCCTGGGCAACGTCTCTCAAGGGGTACACTTCTTTCAGGTGCCTCCAGATCCTTGGGAAGCAGCTGCCCAGCCCAGCCATGGCTGTCCCAAGCCGTTGGATCCTTCGGGGAGCCAGGGGTGCTCGAGATGGCGAGCTGGGTCAAGGCTTTAATCAACCAACTGGTAGGGGAGAATCATCAACAATTTCAGTGGGAAAGCAATGGTTAGTGATTGGGGAACCAGGGGTACGGGGTGAACTGATCCATAGCCAGATGTGAGATGGATGCATTTGAAGCACCAGATTGCAGGTTGTTGCACTGTGCAGCTCAACAAAACAAGTGCCTCCCAAGTTCCTACCAAAATTCATCAACCACGACTGTCACAACTCTTTGATCACGTTTGGGGCCTGTATATCATTCGGTCAGGTTTGCAAAAAAGCAATCCACCGCATTGGTTTTCCTCTAAACAAAGCAGTATATTTTCAGATATATTCAGAGTTTGTCACCGGGTAAACTCAATTGCTACCGCATTTGGGGTAGATTTATGCCCGTTTGATTGGTTGCACATGTATGTATGACGTTTAGCATGCAGTTAGTTGGTACCCATGTTCTCCAAACGTTGTTGCCTGATTAGAAAACTTTAGTCAAACTAGAGTATAGTAGTACTCAAACTCTAGTATAGTATTACTCAAATTATAGTATAGTATACAAGTGAGCAAGTAAGTAAATATGTATATGCTACAGAGTAAGATCAGTTGTATCACATGTTTGCTGTTTGAGCAAATTGTTGTCAGTTGAACATTCATCATTTGGTTGGCAGCTTGATTTGGCATGGCTGGTGGATTCACTTTTTCTGTGCTGGGTTGTAGCCACCAACCAGATCAATTAGAATTAATGAACCATTCTCACCAGTGTTACTAGTGGAATATGAATCGTTTTCACCATCATATTAAACTGAACCATTAATAAGATCATAGGTTCATATTCCATATTAAACTTAATATAGGTAACATTAATATTAAACTGAGCCAGATCCTCAGCACCGCAAAGTCATAGGTTCTTCCGTGCCGAGGATACTCCACTGCTGGACTTTACCCATCTCTGCGTTTTCGCAAGGCCGCCTGACGAATTGGTGGGCCCACGGCGATATGGTTTTGACACCCTTGCCACACTGAATGTATTTCATATTATTTCATCAACATGTGACATGTGTTCACCCAGAATATGAACCAGATCTATATTTATAGATTCCTCGAACTACATACATAGCATACATATAGCATCTAGAAACCTCCAATGATCTATTTCTACATGTATTTCAATATTTCATCAATCCGGTTACGATATGTATATGTGCGGACAAGCATGGATGGCAGGCCAAGGTCACGATCCAAATATATCCCAATTTCAGGGGTGTTATGCGCACGAGTTTGAAACATTTGAGTAATCACTGAAGATTACAGGGCGTAGAGATGTTTGATTTTCAGAGCCGCACACAGAAAAAGAACGGTTTCAATCAGAAAACATGCTTCGATTTTGCCTAACACCAGGTTGTATATACTTGTTGCAAACCTCAATCAAGCAATTTCAGGGCCATCATTGCCCTGAGTGCTGAAAAAATATCGCAGCATATTGCAGCCAAATGTTGACTAAAACAGTTCAATTATGTTTGAATATGTTGTGCAAAGAAATCGTACAAGTGCAATTGTTCTTTGTACGTCGTTACCATTGTATGCATGTGTTGCCATTCTGTGTGTCCAGCGTTTTTCTACCAGCATGCATGAATACTTTATGCGACGTCTTGCTAAATGACATTTCCCCCCCCGACATAATGAAGGTAGGTGGTGAATGTTTGCAATTGTAAATGTACGGCATAAATTAAAAACATGCTTGCATCCCCACCTATAGCGGCATATGCAAATAAACATGAAGTAGGTATCTCCTCGCTTGTATACAGCATGGGTATTTGTGTTTGCAGACATTTTTTTTCTTGAACTTACAGGCATTGGAACATGTGTTTATACCTGTTTTTTATTCACGCATACACACATGCAGACAGATATGACACACTTATATAACCACATGTTGATATCGCAATGCACATTTTCTCTATGCGTTTCCCAGTTTCGAATGAACCATGCTCTATTTTAAAATAGTCATACAATCAACCGTCAAATAATAATTTCAGCAAATCATGATTTTATTAATCGATACTACAGTACTAAACTATGAAATCCATCAATTGATATTAATCAATCAACTAGTTAGCCATTAAACGAATACATGTTTTACAAAAAACAATCCATCCAAAATTTAATACACAAACCATAAACAAACCATGCATGTGAAATAAAACCAATTCACCCACAAATCAAATGAATAAACACATAATCAGGAATAAACCAATACTAATGATGGATGATCGCATTAAACCACGGTTATTTTGATATACAAATGTACAAAAACTCACATGTTTAATAAGACACAAATGACCATTAACAAACCATACATTTTTACTAGGCTCATCCATCCAAAATTTTCAGACATAATCATCTACGACTGTGGTCCCCGTTGTGCCGCCTGCTCCAGGTCAGTTTTGGTGGAGTCCACCACGCCCAGTTCAGTTGCCTGGAGCGTAACCGCCCGCAAAGGAGCGATTAGGCCGTTGGGTTATAGCCAGGGTAGTGGTTCTTAAGGTGGTTCATAAGGTGGCTCATAAGTGGTTCATAAGGTGGTTAACAAGGTGGTTAACAAGGTGGTCAAGGTGGTGGTCAAGGTGGTGGTCAAGGTGCTTAGTAAGGTGGTGAGTAAGGTGGTGAGTAAGGGATCATAACCAACAGTGATCAACTATGTTGGCTAAAAGTAGGCTTGTAACTAGGGCAACTACAGTACCAACATTGGCTTGGCTGGTTGATTTGCTGGTTGAATTTGCTGGGTTAAATCAGCTGGTTACTGATGTTCACTTGGTGAACAATCATGGTTAGGAATGAATCAAGTAGTGAGGGTTATGTTGCATGTCTCGCACTGGTTTAGCACAAGCTGCTGGGCGTATGGACCACTAGTAAGCCGATTGCTTTAGGTCAATATGCCGCTGGTTGATAACTAGTGGCTACTACGGCGACAAGCACATAGGAGCGTAGAAACAAACTGCTGATAACTCTTATCAACCATTGAACCAACCATTAGTTATCCTTCAGCAATACTTGATTTTAATCGCTAAACTCCAACCTTTCAAATTTCCGACCAAAGTTATTGTCGTTATACAGGTCATCACCATGATGAGAATCTCCCTTAGTCACAAGTATATGTTCTTCATTAACAATTGGTTTCTTAACCATGATAGCCCCTTCACCATGATAACTATAACTGTGAGTTTACAACTCAAGGGATTCGTTCAATGGTCAACCAAACCTCAACCAGAATCGTTGACCATAGGATTTACAGCTCCTAGGATTGAAAATGATCAATCTTCTCATTATCCCTGCCTAGTTATTAACCATTAAGCTCCAACCATTAAACACCAATGTCATCTCATGTAATGCCTCTTAAGCAGGATCATAAGCCATCCATCAGCGATCTCCCTGACAATTATTAGTTGGTCAGTATGATTGATTAATCAAACCTTAGTGACTCAGTCACAATAGTGACAGTGACAAAGTAATGATAGTGAAACAATGCTGCTGACTCAGGCCCGTTAGGTTCCTCATTAGCATTTCATAGATCACACTTAGATTTAGATTCTTCATTAGCCACTCTTAGATCATAGTAACATAGAGCAACCGTGATCATCCACCATTGATTCAACCCCTCAATCTTGATCATTAACCATGGGTTAATCTCCTCATTGGCCGTTGGCTTCTTCAAAGTGACCATGATAAACCAATGGTTTCTTACCCATGCAACCCCCTTAGCCATGATCATTGGCGGTCTGGCAACCGTCGGCTTCTCCTTGTTTTTTCTTCTCTTAGTTCTTAACACCGATTAATGAACCAACCAGGCTCCTGTTTCTGAACCCAGGTAGCCCCTTAACTATCCATCAACATTCACTGACCATTGATTTGTCTCCTTTTATTCCTTTCAACTTATATATAATCTGTTTTACCACTTCACTCCAAGGCTCCACCATTCATTATCCATCAAGGAACGATTAAGGGACCATTAATCACGAACGATTGACATTGCTTTCTCCATAAATGCTTATCCATGAACCCCCCATAAATCATGAATCTCGTCATTATTTTTGACACTTTGATTAATTCCATTGTTTACTTAATCATTAACCATGCATGGACCGCTAATGATCCATTATAAAAAAATCCATTAGCCATTAGCTAATGGTCAATCAACCATTATGGAACTAATTGATTAATGGTAAATGGTTAATTTCAACCATTAGTTTCTATTAACCATTGATCATTAATCAACCATTAACCAACCATTGATCAACCATTAACCAACCATCTGCTAGTGAGAAACCCATTGACAATTCTTTAACCAACCATTAAACAAAGCATGAATAACTAATCATTAGTTTCTCCCTAGTAGTTATCCCTGGTAATTTCCAGTCATTTACCATTAACCAACCATAAAACCAACCATTAAACCAACCACTAAGAAACCCATTGGTTAATTATCCATCAAACCAACCGTTTAGAAAATCAACCAACCATTAAACCACCGATCATTAACCATTCATTAATCATTAGTTTCTCCATAGAAATTATCCATTGTAATCCCCCGTACTCCTTTGTCATAAACCATTAGCCAACCATGAACCAACCATTAACCATGAAGAACCATTATATATGTTATTTAATCATTAAGCATTGATCATGAATCCAGACACGGCACTAGTGTACGTTGAGCGGCGCAATTGGAAAAACAGAACATTGACTAATCATCCATTGACCCATTGATTAGTTTATCATTGGTTCATAACCCATTGAACGATTTAGATTAATCATTAACCATTGAAAAAAACTAGGAGATCATTCTCCTTGGTTTCTCTCCGTGAGGTTCTGGTGGTGGATGTGAGCAGCAGCATCTCCTCCCTTCGCTTCACGGACCTGGACCTGGACGTTGCGGAGCTCGGAGGCGACATCGCCTGGGCGCCCCCGGGGCAACGCGGCGCAACGTGCTGCCAGGGGGATGGGTGGGATGGGTGGTGAAGTGATGGGTCAAGGGTTGGTTAAGGGTTGGTGGTCAAATGGGGATGGGTCAATATTGACCAACCAATAATGGCTTATAATGACCAACAAAACTATAGGAAAAACAATGGTTAATGATAGGGGAACCAGGGGTACAGGGTTTTGACCCACTGCCAAATGATGGGTTCGTAGGTTCGTCGGGCAGCACCCGGGTCGCTCATCCCCTCAACTGCAGGGGTGGAGTAGCCGGCCGCCTGTCCGCCTAGTGTTGCACCCGGGGATTGAACCCGAGGTCCGACTCAAATGATGGGTTAAGGATGAGACCATGGTTGGTAATGATATTTTTTGATGATGGTTTGTAGTTAATGATGCTTGAGGATGATGGCGGATGATTGATGCTGGTTAACGGGTGGGTTAATGGTTGATATTGGTAATGAGATTAACAACGGTGTCAGTGAGGGTGAATGGTTGATGAAAGTGGTCATGGAGAGTAATGTTAGATGATGGGTCAACTGATGGGTTAATGGATGTAGATTGCCAGTCACCATACATAAATTGTATTGAATGATGATGGACGTTAGAAAGCAGAGGACGGGTCAATGCCGATACTACAAGGAAA
Source organism: Symbiodinium kawagutii (assembly GCA_009767595.1). Lineage (NCBI taxonomy): Eukaryota > Dinophyceae > Suessiales > Symbiodiniaceae > Symbiodinium > Symbiodinium kawagutii. The sequence goes on along the minus strand of VSDK01027039.1, from coordinate 25,153 downwards.
TGAACTATCATTCACCAATAGATTGCTTTGCGGCTCATTAAGCAACATGATACTGGTAACCAGCATGATGCTAGAATCAGAGTGAACAAGCATGTAAACGATCGGTTCGAATAGCCGGTTGGTCACCAGTGGTTGTGCATGAAAAACTTGACAATGTTGCAAGCATCAACTGACAAGGTGATCAATGATTTAAATCATGTATGATGAACATTGACAATTTCATGGTTTTACAATTTCTAGACATGTAGACTGATTATATCATAATGGGCTCTCATCAAATGATGATTCTTGTGGCATTTACCATCAATGCCTATCGCCTATCATTCAGCAGCTAGAGATACCAGTATCTTGGATTGGTTTATGACTTGTGACTCGTGACGGTTTATAATGGTGTTTTTTATATCTTATAAGGCATAGGTTTATGCTGCATGGTTTTGTTTCTGCTTAAGGATCAAAGGGCATCAAAATTAGGTAGTGATACGGTATTGATGATAGCTGCTTCATGGTTCATGCCATATACGCAGGTTCGATCGCAAACAAAAACTGTCGATGTTTCTCAGCCCAGCACTTTTGGTCGAACGCTGCTTCCTGCGTTCAACGGAACCAAGGAACGTTGAGCGCGTGATCGGCTACAACGTTTATTTGGCCGAAGATCCCTTCGGTGCAGGACGTGTGGAGGCGCAGCCGGCTGGTGGCTGAAACGGCGCAAGCCGCCAACCCCAGAGATTGACCTGTGAGCTTTTTGTGAGGGTTTGCGATGAACATTTAGACATGGCCTGACCACTGACCACTGAAAGTTCAAAGTTTAGCAGGAGCTAGATACGTGGCGTAGCTACCCCAGCTATGAAATGCTGTATCGGTATGTCTGTATGAGTTTCCAAAATACATTCCCAACCATTGGCAGGAACCAGATGCAAAACAAAAAAGCTTGTCAATATATTAAGACAGTAAAGATATCATCATATATTCTTAATATTGTCATTAATATGTTACCGTCATTATATGGCAGTGGGTCAAAAGCCCGTACCCCTAGTTCCCCCTATTAACCATTGTTTTCCCTATCATTGTTGGTGGAAATTCCCCATGAGTTGGTTGGTTAATATTGACCCATAGCCACACATAGCTGGCATACCCCCTATTATTGTTGGCTATAGTCTATTATTAACCCTTATTAATTGGATGATTAAGGGGTCCCCCTATTTTGAGAAACCAACCAATAGTAGTCCACAACCATTAGTTGGTGGAAATTCCCCATGAACGTTGGTTGGTTAACTGCTTGACCCATAGCCATATATAGCTGGTATATGCTCACTATTGTTGCTTATTATACCGTATGATACCCTATGATGAACCAGCTAAACCAGCTAGGCTTCACCATTGGTTGGTTGGTGAACTGCTTGACCCAGCTCGCCATATCACATTTGATGATGAGTTGTTGGCCATTATCCCCTATTATTGACCATTATTAATGGTTATAACCATCGTTTTCAACCACCATATTGGACCCATAGCCATATAGTTGGTATATCATGGTATATCCCCTGCTATTGTTGCTTATCATCCCCTATGATTAACCATTATCACCAGCTGTGCTTCACCATTGGTTAGCCATGTCTAATCACACCCATAGCCATATATAGCTGATATATCCCCTATAGTTGCTAGTTATTATCCCCAATTATTAACCACATAACCACCAATTACTACATTCTTAATATTATATTCGTAATCGTTGTCATTCACACACTCTTCACAGCCCCTGGCCCCATGCTTCCCCGGACACCTCGTCTCGAGGTGGGCTCGGTGCTGACTGGCACCCACCTGCAGTCGCTGGCGCCGGAGACGGCACTGGAGTCCTTCACGGACCTAGCGCCGTGGCGACACGGGGAGGGGGTGGATGGTTAGATATAGATGGTTCGATGTGCTTAGATGTTGGTGGATGGTTACTTCTCTTCAGTCACAATGGTCTAATTCAAAATAGTTAGTGATTCGTTTCAAGTTGAATGAATCAAGCAGATCAGAGTGTTTGATTTATCAATGGTGAATGAATGGTTAAACAATGGTTAATTGGCTACTGCTGGTTAGCCGAGGTTGTCACTGGTTGGTGGATGGTTACTGCCTGGTGGTTGGGAGGGAGCGATCAGCAGCTCGCCAGTCGGGGTGCCCGCCCGGCTTAAGCTCGGGGGAGAGGTTCGGCCAGGAGCAGCCACCGGGAGTCAATGGTAGGAGGTAGTCAATGGCCAATTAGTTATTGACTACCACCAGTTAGTTAGTTATGGTGGTAGTCAATGGCCGATTAACTGGTGAATCAAAGCTCAATTCGCAATGTTAGATTATTCACCATTACACAATGGTTAGTGCTTAATTTGATTAATCAATGTTGGTTGAACACGGTGGTTAATCAACATGTGACGCATTTTAGGACTGGTTATTCAATGGCAAAGGATTGGTTGGACCCAGGAGTTGTTAATCAACATTTGACCATCGTACCTAGCCATTATGTGAATTTCTGCTGGTCAAATACGACTGTGGGTGGATCATTGGTGAAGCACTTGGTTCATGAAGGTTCACCAATATGGGACAAAAGCCAACAAATCCAACACTCAGGATGGAGAGTTGTTGGTGGTGTTCTTGTGGGAACCAACCATGTAAGTGGATGATGTTTCTCCTCGACCAGTATTATTTGGGGATTCAAATAGCCACAGCCATGATGGTTACTAGACTAGTGGATTACAACCCCCTAAGCCTACATCATTGCCATGGACAGTACTACAGCTGCTTACAACAGCTACCATTAATTCAACTTGTGACAGATGTATAGGCACGGTTGCTGGTCATCCGCTCCATAGCTGGCTGCGCCAGCAGATGGGTGAACCAGCTTTGGTGCACCATCAACAGTCAGTGATAGTGAACAACCAGCAGTGAACAAAGAATTTTTGGTGCACCAAAGCAAAATTAGCAAATTTTTGTTGGGTTTCACCAAAAAAAACCATCATCATTAGTTTCAAACCAGCAAAATTCTTTGGTGAACCATCAACAGTAACCCGCACGAAACTAATCACACCATTTTGCTGTAGGCACGGTGACTTTTTGGTCGCCGTTCCGCTGCCCTTTCACCGAGGTGGTGTACAGCCGTTCCATTTTGGCGGAGCAGAGCACACCTGTAGCGTGACCTGGCAGTGATTCAGCCGATGGGTAGCTGCAATTTGCAGGGGCTGATTGTGGTAGTTGCTGCTAGTTGATGTGCAGGGGTTGGTGATGGGTTGATGATGAACAAGATGATTCTTGTGATTTGGATAGAAAAGGTGATTTAACAATCGGGAATCACACATTTAGTGAAGAGGTAGCTGGTTGTTTATTCTTCACAATTTGGAGGGGTTGAGCAACAAGTGGAGGATTCTTCTTGATTTGCAGGAGTTGATGTTGAGGATTGTTCAATGATCAAAGCCGATTGAGGGGGAGCTGGCCAGAGTCAAGGTGGAATGCAAATAACAGCGAATGTTTGGTGACCATTGGATGTTTAGCTAGACTTAAGTGGGATTGATTAATCTGGTAGTGATTGATTATTCTTCAGTCATAGCTGGCCAGAGCTAATGTTTGGTGACCATTGGATTAATCATGAGATAGTGGGCTATGCTTAACCATTAGCCACAAACCATTTCAGAACCATTGACTGTTATCCATTGGACATTGGGCAAATGTTATACTGTTGATCACTGGTGATTTAACTGCTCTATTGTTAACCATTGGCTGCTACCATTATTGTCATTGTTTTCAGCAGTGGCTGTTACCATTGTTAGCTATTAGATTCCAATGGGCTGATACAATTAGATATTGGTGAGCTAATGGTTATCACCACTTATAAAGCTATAGGTAACTATAGATAAGCATAGTTAAATAGCCATGATCAATTAGCCATTATTGACAATTATTGATTAATCATTACAAACCATCATAGAACCATAATGTCACTATGACTCAACCATTGGTTAGCAATTCTGAACCATCATATTATGTACAATTCTCAACTATGAGTTAACCATTATTTATTCACCATAAATCACCCACAAAGTAACCATAGTGTTACCATCCTCTACGAAGGGTTCGCCGATCACTGGTCATTTCTTCCCACGGCCCCGCCATCAAGGCTGAGCATCGTGGACAATGTCGCGCAAGTTACGGAGCGGCGAGGGTGGCGATTGGTGGATGCCATGCTTCTGCCACAGTAGCCACTGTAGCTGTAGGAGGTGCTCACCCCACTCGTTGAAGTAAGCTTGCAGATAGGGTGACTATCAGGCTTATGGTAGATATGTAACTATGGTTCAATGGGGGTTTCTTAGGATAGGGTACCCAACATTGTTTTTTGAACCTCTTGGTTACCCAAAAGTTATGGCTGGGTTATTACTGAAGAGGACCTTTAATGGATGATAACTGGGGTACCCCTATTTTGAGAGATCACAGAATGGCCAATATCAAGGGGCTTACAGCTTGCGGGGGAACCGCTTTGTATGAGGTGGGTAAACTAAGCCTAATTTATCATCGTTGGTGGTTTCAGTTGGTGACCGGCTCAGTTTCAACACCTGGGGGTGATGATCCACTTGAATAAATACATGTTTTTTTTCGGATGGTTTGTAATCACCAACGTGCTGTGCAAGGTGAAGAATTGATCTATCAAGATCACTATCAATATCTAGATCTATCCGCAACCATGTTGTATACAACTATACATGCATAGTTGTCTAGACCTATATACATATCTATTCATCTACATCAATACAACCCATCTATATCAATATCCATACTCATCAATTTACATTTTTGTATAAAAGGTATATTCATTCATATTTTTAAATATATATATATGTATATATACTGTATATAGATATATATATATACCTATGTTTGCACGCACATTCACGTCCCCAGCCACTGCGCAGGACGTGGTGTTCCCTGACTTCGATCTGGACGAGGGCGACTTGGGCGGTCTGTTGGAGTGGCAAGAGCCCAACGACACCGCCCAGGTCCCATGGGTCGCCCCAGGGGTCCCATGGGGTCACCCCATGGGTCGCCACGGATGGGTTACCCATGGCCTCGCGACTCATGAGATTTGAATTGGAGGGTTTGGTTGAAGAAAAAATGATGAAAGCGCAGGATGTGTGACCCGTGTTGGAGAGGACTTGAGTCGGTCGAGTTATAGAATTCTTGATTTGTGTTGGGTCAATAAATACTGCAAAGTCACCTCGTGGAGCACCGATATCGAATGGGTAAATCATTATCATAATGATGCATTAGATTGGGTTGATTATCATTTGTCATATCATTCAATGCAATCATCATACTTATAGTTAGATCATATCATAACATCAGGTTGTTGTTTTTTTTAAACATGTTTTGGGGATGGTTGCTAGTTGATTGATTGACACATATTGTTGCATACGAGGGTAACTGGTTTGTTTACAATCTACCAAAGCTGCCAGTTATTTTAGTGATAAATCAACTTATTAGATAGGTGATAGATCCATGTCAACGATATGATTTACCATCATATTTAAGTGACGGAAGCAGCCAGAACCCCAACTTGCCGCCCAAAATTCACGGGAGATCTCACCAGTGGAGACTCCCAACAGTCGTGGGTTGGTGCAGGTGATGTACTACGATGTCTACATGGTGGATGTGTTGGCGTCAGGCCAAGCGGCGTGAGGGCTGAAGTCAAGGGGCTGGTGAGGCTGAACATATGGGGGTTCTCAAGCCGTAGCGGTCCCAAAGTGGTTGGTTTATTGGTGGTTAATATTGGGTTAATAATGGTTAATAAGAAGGGAAGAAGTAGCAATAAAAGTGGACATACGAACTAGGGTTGGTTTATTTATACTATACTTGGTGAAAGGAACATTTCGGTGTACCGTCGTTTTGAGGAACCACCACATACAGACCAACCATTGAATGGATCATTTTGACAGGTTAGTTTTGACAAGCCAGAACCGATTAATCAGATCACGCTTGGATGTTGATGCTCAGCACTGATACCTTCAGTGGTACATCTTTGGTTGATTTGTAGAAGCCCGTCCAATTTTCAGCACAGCTTCACAACGGTCAATCACAGTTAATAACCAGTCATCATGGTTAATGTGATCACGCTTGAAAATCATTGTGAGTTTTATCATGGTTGCTGTCAACCAATCCAACCAGAAGTTGATGTTGTCAGCACCAAGAGATGCATCCCTTGGTCGGCGCAATGAAATGCTTGGGTTTTCCAACCATGTTGGGCACCTCGGTGGCACAGGCAATTGCAGCTTCCGAAATGCCAGCGAAACCTCCATGGATGGAAGCTGTGTACGAAGCATCATGGGCACTTCCATGGTGGCCAACTGGTCCCTCGGTCGGCCGCGGGGTGGTTGGGAACACATTGGCTGTTCGGAGGGAGGCCAGGAGCCAGGGCTACCAAGTGGCCGCCCCTTGAAGAGCGGCATGGAGGGAGGCCATAAGCTACCAGGAGGGTTCTAACCAAATGCTAGATAAGCTGTGAATTACTCGAATCACAAGTGGATGGTCCAATTTCATATTCTATCTTCTTCAGGATGGCTATAGAAGTAAGTCAAGTGGGTTTCTGAAATGGTGGAATCAGAAGTCATCTTCAACCGCATGAAGTTGAACACGGCTGGCAGGAGCCATTATCAGATGAAAAACTTCAGGTGGTAGTTAATCGTTTTAGGACAGATTGGTAATTTTTCATACTAAACTTTGGATGACAATATTTCACAATAATGGTTGTCATGATTGTAATTTATCCACAAGGGATGAATCAATGTGGTGTACAATCAATACCATAGGGATTATTGATAAACAACAATGTTCAATAGTTGATCAACCAACTTATAATCATTTCTAATAGATACTATCACCTACCAACTTATCAATCACAGTTAATCATAGTTAAACTCCCATGCTTTGCCGATAAGAAACACCACCGGCACGATGACGAACCGATGCCAACCATGGAAGTGTCGCGTCCCAGCCATGGTGCCAGCTGTGACTATTGGACCGCCCAGCTAGGCCTGCGTTACTGGGCCCCCCCCAATTAGATTCGTTGGTTGAACCATGTAAGTTTTTGGAAAACTATGGTTAAGAATGCTTAATAGTGGTTGATAATGGTTAAAAATGGCTAATAATGCTAATGATGGTTAATTATAATAAGAATAGTCATAAGTTGGTCAATTAACCATTTGGCTAAAAGTGTATCTACCATAACTTGTAGTTACCGAGTTATACGTAAACTAATATGGGGGCACCATCTTGTAGCTGTGGTGAAGTTGGCAACCAACTTTGGTCAAGCGATGCCTTTTGGATGGCTAATGATGGCTACTTCACTCGCCCGTTCCGAGCATCATTTCAGGGGTACTTCTGCAAAGGATCCAAATCCAAGTTGTGTGTTTTCGAATGCCGCTCTCTTGACCATACTTTTAACCAACCAACGCAACCAGAACCAACCATCACCAACCATAACCAACCATAACCAACCAAATATCAAGACTTCAATTTGTCGAGGCCTCATTGCTTCAACCTCAAAGCTCCATCGCCCCAAGGACCATTCCAGTGGACACGGACATCCAGAGCTACACTGCGCCCCACTTCGCTGTGTTTACCCGGTCCAGCCTTGTTGAACAGACCACCCCCACCATGCATCTCATCTACGTCTCTTGCCGGCACCAGCTGCTATGATCCGGGCCATGCGAGGTTGGAGAGGTAGACTCATGATGAAGTTTTTCTCAAAAATGGTTGATGAACCAACTTATTACTTATACTTATAATGACTATCAATAGTTATATATCATTTTTCACCAACTTGTTAATGACAGTTAGTTAACCATAGGTAGAATGGATGTATGTTTGAAACCACTGGTGTTCTTCAAACATGTTTGTTTGGTTTTGATGGTTGATGATGGTTGACGGGTGTACTGTGTACCCATATTTTTTTGCTGCGCAATACTCATACAGGATGTGATAGGCTATTGCTGTAGAAAGTCACAGTAATTGATTCATACTGCGGCGGTTGATAGGTGGTTTGATCCAATTGCAAGGTTGTTTATCCAATTCAACGTGGGATTCGGCAGCTGATTCATTTTAACGGTCATGGGAACTGATGATAAGGTGGCTTTATCCAATTCTTTCAACCATTGCAGCCACCCAAGATTGTGCAGGATTTAGTCCATCCACAGTTGATGAACCAACCAGCCAACCAACCACCCACCCAACCAAGCACCTTAAGTGGATGACCGCGAGCACCTTCTAGATGCCACCATGACACAGGCATCTCTCTTTGTGTTAGAGATTTGGTGGTGTCTTAATGGTTTTATGGGGGATTGGAATGATTTATAAGGGCTTACTTCATCAACAATTATAGGGGATATACCAACTGTTATGGTTTTTTACACGGTTTCATAGGGAATTATAATGGAAAGTACTAGGGGACACTCACCAACAATACTAGGGTTTAACAGCTACGATATGGTTAGTAGTTGGCATGGTGTTTGGAGAAATACCCTTTGCAGGAGCAGACTTAAAGCCTGACCTGACTGTAGACCACTGCTGTTTTCCTTTTTTTCACACCATGTGAATTATTCAAACCGTTTGTATCCATTCATCCATACATGCATGCATATCATGCACACAGACAAAGTTCAGCTCCAAAACCCGCGAGTTGTTTTTTGAGCCCAGGACATGGTGGCCAGTGTCTCCAACATCAGGCGGGGAGCAAGGGAGCACGGTGGGACCCTTCCAAAGCTGCCATGATCAACAACTACATAATTTCCGTTAATAAGTATGAGTAAGGAAAGGAGATTGAAGTATCAACTATTGTCAATTGTTCCTTGCGGGCTGTCAACCATGATTGACCGCTATTTGAATGCTAGTTAGATCCAATCAGCCATTTCTACCCGTCAGGAGCGACTAATTAACCATCATTATCCAGAATTTATCCTATTTACTACCATCAAATCCATACCAGTCAAGTATCAATATCTATTAATTATCAATCCAGTTATGACCCATCATTACACAGTACTAGCAACTAATAAACCTTCAACTTAGCCCAATTGACAACAATGATTTGCTATTATCAACCATGACCAATTAATACCCATCATTGTCAGTATGATTAGGATCAACCAATGCAATCATAATGATTCTTAAGCATCAATTGCCCATTGTCAACCCATCAGGAAACTATGATCAGTTGTTAAACTACAAAGCAACTACTAACCATGAAAATCTTTCATTACACCAATCAACTATTATTACCATGAATTCAATCAACCATCATCAAACATAACACCAATGAATCATCATGAGTCATGACACCAATGAAGCATAATTAATCAAGCACAAGCATGCACTAGCAAACCATTATCAACCCATCTTTGAAGGCACCACTGTTGTTAAGAATTCCCGGTGATTATTCTTGCTGCTGAACCATCATTGAATTATCATTAGCCACCCATAAATTGCCCCGAATAAGATGTTTATCCATTTGCATCTACAGCTGACCATTATTATGATCAACCATTGGATAAGGGTTATCAAATGATTCATTTATTCCCCATGAGTCACCATTAGCATATTAGCCATTTCCCTATGGTTGTTGGTATTAGCTGTTGGTTACTGCTGGTTGTTGCTGGCTATGAGCTAACTATTAACTCATGGTTTATTAGCATCCAAGCATCCAATCATTATCCATCATTTGATAACCCTTATCCAACCATTTGAATGGTTGGGTTAACCATCAAGGTTGATTTTTGTCCATTAGCATCCAGCACCTATAGCCATTATAATGGTTGTATTCTATCTAATGGTTGTTAATCATGATTACCATTGATATTAGTAATCATTCATGCTAACCATTCTCAATCCAAGTACCTATAGCCAATATCAACCCTTGACTACTCCAAGATTACCCAACGGCTGAGGTTCACAGATCAAGACCTGGATGAGGAACACCTGGGTGGTCGCATTCAATGGACTCATCCGCCCTTGATGCAACGAGTGCCTTGGAATGGCTGGGGCAATTTCATGGTTGGGGTGGCTATGGGTTGACGTTGGTGAATGGCAAGTTGATGAGCTTTCAAGTGGTGAATAAGGCTTGAAGATGGTTTATTCATGGCCGTTTGATGCTTGTTTCATGGTAAGTTCATGGTTATTTGATGGTTGGTTAATTACTTTGTGGTGTGCGATGATCAACTGATGAAGTATCAATGATTACCCCTGGTCACGAGTGCGTACCTCGAAACAATCATCCTACTGCAACTGCAACTGGTGATGAAACTACCATCATTCGGGAAACTGACGTTTACAATGATGAACACTTATGCTTAAACAGGGATGGCTTACGTGTTTGTTTGGGGTTAACCGGCCATATCCAACCATTCTTAATCACGAAGCAACCAAGATGAACTATTGACCGGTAAAACTCAAGAGCCCTGAAGGGCGTTTGGCCATTCATCAAGAAGTTAAATGCATGCCTGTATGTTTATGTTCAAAAGGCATGTATTGAAGGCATGAATGAACTGGGAAATTCTATCATGGGTCTGGCAGTTTCTACAAGCCACTCATGCTTGGCAAACAGACGGTGTGCAGAGACAAGGTCTGGGTGCTGCATGCAGGGATGCACAGTTTTTTCAACACCAACTCGCTCGCCGTAAAGGTGATGTTTGTAAGTAGTCAGTAGCGGCTTTGCAATGATGGTTTCCTCAAGAGTCCAACTATATGAGTGATTCCAGAAATTGAATCAATACTGGGATAAAAACAGTAGCGACCAGCGATATCAAGGCGAGATACCAGCCATCAACTTACGATGGTAGAGCTGTTTACTCTAGCTGTGTGTCAACACAATGGGTACCCTCAAATGATCGGTTTCCAAATTGGTAATTGCAACGTTTCAGAGTTCAATTCTGGTGGCTGCGATATAGATCTCATGAACTGCCACTTGAATCACATGCACCGCTGGCATTGCTGGGTAGAGTTGTGTTTGGTAGATCCCCCACACACTCCCTGCCACCCCATTCGGAACCAGCCGGTATTTTAGATTTATCATGGACATGAACCATTCCATCGCTACTCAGCGTTGATCACTCAGTATCACCTCTCCTTCTTAATCATGACATGTGGTTTAATCATGTTTAATCCATAGTTCATCAAATTTTGTTGACCATCATTTTTCTTCATAGTGGTATTTTCAACCATTCCTGGAAACAACGATGGTGCATCTCGAATTCACTTGACAAGTTGAAACAAAATGATGCCTCCGAACTGAACAACTCGGACCCTCATGGTATACCCTTGGCCTAGGCTGCTCTTGAGCTCGGCCCCCAGGGCCATCCAGGGCCCACCCGGCCATGGCCGAGGTCTACACGTATCGTTTGTACCTCACCGAGCCAAGCCTCTCGCCGCGCTCGTTGATCAGCGAGCAGCCCAAGGGCGTCAGCATGGACGATCTGCCACCGGAGACACCGATGCAGCCGCTGTTGGTGACTGGGACTGGTGAACAATAAGCAACCATAGATAATAGTAATATATAGTAATAACAATAATGGTAAATTATTGGGGGTGGTTGATGCTGGTGACATGTGGTGACGATCCGCGGCCCGGTAGTTGGTGCTAGTTGACGTCGATCAACATCTGCGGCTCCCGATGATCTTAGCCGTGAATTCTTTGGCAACATAAGTCAAGGGTGGACAGAAGAGATGTTGCGAGAAATTGTTTTTTCTACGCAGTATAGGCACCAAGCATTTCGCTTGCTGTACAGGCGTGTATACTGACATATAATAAGCCTAATTATGTGGTATCTCCCTCATGCACCTGTAGGATCAACAGAAGGTGAAGGAAAATGACCATTTCCACAATTTCCACATATTTTCATCATTAATCCACCATTATACCTACCAGTATTAGCCATTAATTGACCAGTTAACCATTTATTTGCCATATCCACCGCAAGCCATTACTATTAGCCATCAATCAGCCTCAGTAACCAATATTATAAGCTCTAGTCAAGATTCTTAATAAACCAATTATTGACCTTTGATTTACCACTACTTAGCCAGCAACTTGTCGCCTTGGACCCATGGCCATGGGGCCCCCGCCTAGGCGATCTACACTACTTCCGCTCTGACAGAGCAAACGACTCCGGTGACGTTGGACGTGGAGGATAAAGTGGCGTTGGTGTCTCGTTGCGGAAACGGCCGCGGCAAATGGCACGTGGTCTAAGATGATCTAAAATGTTGTCTATATGGGTGTCTCGTGAAGTAGATAATCCCCAAAATGGTTGGCTTACTAGTTTACTACCTATAAGTGGTTTATAAAGGATGATTTGGGCGCACCCCTATTTTGAGAAACACCCATATGTAGGCAGTAGTTTATATAGTGATCTAAGATTGGGATTATGTTATCTATGGCAGTTTAGATAGAGATGTCTTATTAAGATTGGCATTGTCCGGTTCATTAAGGAGGTCATGGAAGATCAAATATGAGTTTGGTTGGTGGTTAATAGGGGAGCCAGAGCACCCGCACATACATGGTCTACTATAAGGTCAATGATTGGTTAATATTGGTTCATTGGCAATCGTCGTCAATATTGACAACCATGGTTGACAACTACCGGTCAACTAGCTGGTTAATGGTTGATACTAGGGATAATAAGCAGACACACTGATAGGATACATTATGTTTACCCGCCAACAATTTAACCATCAATTTGATGGGGGATCATTTCACTCACAAAAATAGTTGAAATACGATAGTTCTGACCCACAGCACAATGGTTGTAATTTGTAATTGTTAACCCTTTCCAGTGGACAAATCATTTTTGGGATGTCCAGCACGTAATGAACCGTTCTTTGGTTGAATAATGAATAATGATAGTCAACAATGTTAGTAATAGTAATAGCTAGTAACCATTATTCATGCACCATTCATGATAGTAATTAGCTATGTATTGTTTCATGAGCATTCGTACCATAGCTGTTAACCATTTTCATACCATAACTATTACCAGTTAATTAATACTCGCTAATCATACATGTTAATCAGATATTGGCTAATGATACTCTCATTTGCATGAATAATAGTTAATCACAGCTATAAAGAATAGGTTTTGTTTCTATGGTAGTATTACCTTGTTGCTAATTACACCATTTTCATTGTCTATTCATTATACTAGTATGAATCATCATTGCTAATCAGTTGACACCATTGTCTGATTCTTCATAGCCTCTGCACCTCCTTCATAGTACCATTAAGCTATACCATTTGAGCTCTATCAATAACAACATTTATTATAGCAATATACCATTTATCAATATACCATACACTATTAATGATAGCAAAAGCTATATTTACCATCAAGCTCTGCACCTCCTCCTCCTCCTCCTCGAGGTTTCCAACATTTCCTTCCCCGACTTCGACTTGGACGAGACGGACCTTGGTGGCACTTTGACCTGGGATCCTCCTGCGGACGAGAGCCAGGTGGAGAGCTACGTGCCGTGGCGGGAAGCCGCTTGGGGGGTTGCGGGAGAAGCTGGGGCTGATGGTGGTGGGTTGGTGCCCAGGAATGGTTGATGATGATGGTTAATACTGCTTGGTATATGCTGAATAATGGACAAAAGTCATTGGTTACTAGTGGTTAATGATGGCAAATAGTAGCAAATAAGTCTAAATAGCTAAGGATGTTCAAGAATCGTTGACTTATCAATGTTGATAGTGGTCGAGAATGGTTCGTAGTGCTTAGAAATGATTAATAGTGATTATTAAGGGTTATTAGAGAATGGTAAAGAATTTTTCACACTGGCTAATACTGGCCGTTTGTGGTTGACAATGGCTGATGATGGTTGATAATGGCTTACAATGGTTCATAGTAGTCAACAGTTGCTTAATGTTTCAGGGACCTACGATACTGGTCTTAGCAACGATCTTGATCCTCGACAATTATTGGTTAAATCGACACCACAGGACCAGTCAATAACATAGGTACATTTTTCATCAACCAACAATTAAGATGTTTGAGGATGAGTTATGATAGAGGGTATATGCCTGTAGCTGATATACAGACACCCTACCTTTGCGGCAGTAGTACTATTGCTAGAAGAAATCACCCGTTGAGATTGATAATCTATTCAGGAGCTGCATTTGTGTCACAGTGACATTCACATGTATGCGGTCCTGCAATTCGTACACCTGTCCCACAACTGCATGTGCTTTTTAAGTGCCTTATTTGTGTCGTCATGGGGGCTCTTCAGCTCTTATTTTGTTCGTAGTTTTGGTTGTTGGATCCCCACTCCAATGCACGAGATATCAACCAGGTGTGGTAGTGGTACCCAACCAATCATGGGGGTAGCTACAACTAATGCCAGTACTAGCTACAGTGGAATGGAGTGATGACTGACAACTAATTGAAATGAACAGATGCATATCTACAACTTGTGCATGGCATCTCACCAACCACATCCAGCCACTCATCACATGCTTATCATGGCATGACTTTAGGATGGTCGGTTGACTTCCGCAGATCTTCATGGGTTGAAACTCCACCCCTTCAGCCATGCTGGGAACCCTGCGAAGCCGCCACGCCTGCTGAGGTGATCTACATGGCCATGTTCACCCAAAACGCATCTGCAACTCGGCTGCGACCTTCGGGGACCTGGCTTAGACCTTCCATGAGGGAAGGAAGGCATTGGCCTGCTACTGTTGGCTGTTGTTATGAGGCTATGGGTCAATACTAATCAACCAACTAATGGGGATAATCACCAACAATGCTTAATGATAGGGGAACCAGGGGTACAGGGTTTTGACCTACTGCCATGAATCAGTTTTACCTCTAAATCATCAACAAACTTGTGCATTTTGCACCACACTATGCTATAACATGTTTTAACCATAAGTACCTCATATACCACAATTGGCTATTCATTGGTTTTGTTTTACGGTAAATTCTTATGGTAATGATTCACCAATCGCTTATCAGCCATGGAAATTTGGTCGGGGAACCATTCATGATGAATGCCACAGATTGCCATAATACAGATGAATCATCAATGGTAGTTGGTTCCAGATTGACGATTCACCATTACTGTAGTTACCTGTCACTTTTCACTATCTTATTGGTTAATTATCAAGCACTAATCACCTATTAAATGTTTGCAATCATCATTCATCGTATTGATTCTCCATTAGTTTCAAATAACCATTCATCAATGAACCATTAATAACCATTCATGCATGATAACCATGAATAACCATGGTAGTTGCCATCAACTACCATGGCCATTACCAGCCATTCATGACCTGAAGCCCCGTTGGTACTGGGGCTCCGCTGAAGGAATGTCCCATGGCTTCGGAGGGAGCCAGCTATGTAGCTGTGATCACAGGCGCGCGTGGAGCGGAGCCAGCAACGGTGGCTGGCTGTCGTGGATGGAACTGGTGGTTGATGATGGTGGTTAGGTATGGCGAATGATGAAGCCTTCTGAATAATGGTGAACCATAGTGGATGGTAGTTCATGATGATTGATGTCGGTTGAATGATCGTTACATGATGGTTGAATGATGGTGAAATGATGGTAATTTGGTGGTTTATATGATGATTAGTCATGGTTAATTAATGGTGAATGATGGTCAATGATGGTGGATGATGGCTATCTAATGGTTTTGTAATTCTTGACTTTGGCAATGATAAGTTTCTGCAACTAGTGGTTTATGCCGGTCCTCAACAGCCGATAATTGATGTTTCAATTAATGTTTGATTGACGTTTCATTGATGGAGCATCAGTTTGAGTTATCCCCGCACCCGTAAACAGTGCAACAATTTGTGTCGCATATTTTTCGGTAAGGGCTTCAGTTCTTTTTGGGCCCTTTCATAAAGGGACTTGAACTATTTATTATTTGAGTGAATCACTGCTCACTCTTCTGAAAAGTAGGCCTAAGACATGGTTTGGGGAGCCCGTCACGGATATTGAGCCTTTGGCGCTACTTCTGATTCAAGTTTTTCTTTGGCCAAAAACGAGTCAGGCCGGTGGTAGTTGCAAAGATCCGCTAGTGATGCAATTTACTAGGTCCTCCTTGGAGAATCTCGGATTTACAGGTCCTCCTTGGAGAATCTCGGGTGGAGTGTCCGACCTCCGAGATGGATGGCAGGCTGTTCATTGACTCAGCTGTAGCCGTGGCACCCATGGCACCCATGGCAGCGTCCAGGCAACATGGTCTTGGTGCTGACGGGAGCCACCGCCTTGCAGCTGGAAGAGTCCATCCAGGCGGTAAAGTGCTGGAGATGAATGGGATCCATTTCAACCAACACCAAAAAATCAATTCAACCAGTAACCACTAACCAGATTGTGTCGAGAAAAAAAACATGTTCAAAAACAACAAGTTCAACAAAAACAAAGTAACTAATTTCAATAACCAATCACTAATCATCCAACACTGCCCTGCCATCGTTACAGGTCCGCGCTCGTATCTTGACCTCGCTGTAGGCCTCCCTCAGCCAGCTGCTCCAAGTGCCCTTGAGCTGGATCTCCGTGTCCGTTTCGAGTGCTCGACGGCTTGCCAGGCGTGGGCGGGGTTGCTCCAGGTGGGACACCGTTCAGCTGGGGAGATCATGTGCTGGCCCTGATAGGGCTGGAGATGATGATGGCTACATCTAGTGTTCATCATCTAAGGATCTTCATCATTTCTTTTGATAATTGTAGCATTACTTTGATTTCATTAGAAATGCTTATTGTTAGTTGGCTGGTTCATGAAGGGTTCAGGTACAGGCTTGATGGCAACTACGATTTTGGTTTTGGTGATGAATGGGTAATCACGGCTGGTCGAGTAGTACCTTATGAAGTCCCTGGTTGTATATGGGTTTGTCATGGTTTGTCCATGAAATGTTAAGTGTACCTACCAACCATCCAAAAATAGCTATTAATAGGGAAGTCACCAGGGTACAAATCCAGAGATGTTACACCGTGCTTGGACAATCCCCTATGATGATGGCAACCATGATGTTCATTTAATAACCAGTGGTTACAGTAATCAAGTTTAATTCGAAACACTTGACACTGGTTAGGAACAATGGTTGATATGCCTGATTATGGTTGATAAGCAATGGTGAATTAGTTGGTCCATGGTTGAGAGTTGGGGGGAAGAAGCAGCAATGAGAAGGAGTATACTAACTATAGCAGGCTATAGGTCAACAAGAAGCATCCAAACAATGCGTATTAGTAATTCACATTCCAAAAACAAAGCTATTCTGGTCATTTTTTGGATTTTTCTCGACGGTACATCATGATAATCAACAGCATCTACTGTCAAAAGAACAGCATTAAATCGTTTGGTCAATAGTAGTAAACCAACCTTTTGATTAGTTATAGTTATTAACCCCACCATATAACCAGTCAGTTATAGTAGCTATAGGAGTCAGTTATAGGGCAACCAACCATTTTTAGTAGTAAACCAGTAGTAAACCAACCATTTATAGTATAGTGAACCAACCCTTTTTGGGCGGTTCCATGTGGTCCCCTCTGTTCGGAAAGCCCCATATCCCTTGTGACGACTGCCTGACTTCCTGGGCCTTTTCGCCCAGGTCAACGGGTCGCCGATTGAGCACCACTTGGAACGTGTGCCTTGGGAAAAGAAGCAACGCCCGCCAGTGGTAATGGTGGGGTTCATAGTGGTTGAATGTTCAGTAAGAAATGGTGCTTAATGATGCTTAATATGGTTCATGATTCATGATGGTTAACATGATGATGGTACAGAGTGGTGGTTAATGATGGTTAATACTGGTTGATAGTTCGGTAAAAGCTGAGTTGATGGTTAATCGATGATTCATGATGATTCATAGTGGTGATTTTGATGATGGTTGACGATGGCGAAATAATGTGTGGCTAGACGATTCTTAATGCCGGTTGCTGATGGCTAATGATGGCTAAATGGTGGTTGATGATTCTTGATGATGGCTCTTTTTCATGGCTGATGTGATCAATCATGGTTAATTGCTTGTGTTTCCCTGATTTAGTTGATTATCCCAAGTGATGACTCAGGAAACGATTTGTCCACAACTTCTCCGGCCGAGCCATCAAATGGGCATGGGCCTACTCGCCATAAATCGCCAGAGCTAGTGCGGATATATCCATACGAAGTCAGCAGAACTGTGCTGTGCATCAATCAGCGGAGCTCTGATTTCGTGAACGTTTGTGGTGTATCCAGGAAACACTGATTCCCAGAATTGGTAAATTGCCTCAAATTTCCCAGAGCATATTGATGGTACCCCAACATACCAAAATTTGGTCTTTGTGGTATGGCAAGTGATAGGGGAAACCACCAGTTTCCGTTCACCACCCACTCATACAGTTTCCCCGAACGGTCATCCAATGGGTTTGACCAATGTGAATCCTTCATCAGATTGGTTGATGGGAAAATCTCAGGAAATCCTTGTTCCAACCACCAAGCTTACAAGGGGGTTCCTTGAGATTTTCCCACCATTTCTGGCTGTTGGTTGGTAGGGAGCAATTTGGAGCCAGGGGTGTCCCTGTATGCAGGGGGGGAGCTCATCAAATGGTGATTTCTCAAAATAGGGGTACCCCCCTCAACCATCCATTATTAACCATTTATAGTAACAAACCTTTTTGGGTGGTCCCATATTTTGA
Organism: Symbiodinium kawagutii; assembly: GCA_009767595.1. Taxonomy (NCBI): domain Eukaryota; class Dinophyceae; order Suessiales; family Symbiodiniaceae; genus Symbiodinium; species Symbiodinium kawagutii. The sequence goes on along the minus strand of VSDK01027039.1, from coordinate 6,488 downwards.
GAAACACTCCAACGGTAGCTGGGAGCCCATCGCTGCAGGAACGGAGAAGGGTCATAGTGAAGGGGGCCAACTCACTTCCGAGAATCGGAGGTACTGAGATATGAACCATGATATGGGATGATTTACGGGTCCCCTACGGTCCCCTATTCTAAGAAACTTCCATATTACAATATGGTTCATGTCCAACCACTTAACATCAAGCATCATCGATATGAATCATGAAACCGTTTCAACTCATTGGTCCCAGCAAAGCATTAATTAGTCAATTCTCAGTTTGGTAAAATCAATCATCAATATTGTTTCGTGAGTTGACAATGGTTTGACCCCCACTTGATTACAAACATCATTTCATGATTCTCCCGGTATCCCAATTGACAACCTTTCCTATGAAATAACCACTCTAACTGGTTGAATCACCATCATTGTCAACCTACATTACTACCAGTGATCCCCATATGATCAGCAAATCAGGATCTCCCCACGTGTCAGATTGAGGCAATATCAAGTCGTTGTGCCCGTCGGAAATGAGGCCCTGTCCCGCACGACAGGATGTGTTGATTGCTAGGGATGATGTAAGGAGAGCGGTGTTCAAGTTTAGGCAGAAGCAGCTGAGATGTGCTAGAGATGCAATATATACAGATGGTGGTTTCTTAGAATGGGACCCCAAAAAATGGTAGGTTTACTATCAGGTTACTATCATAAATGGTTCGTATAGAGGATGATTTAGCGGTACCCCTATTTTGAGCAACTCCCAAGTATACTGTATGTATATAGTTATCTCAAGCCGTACGAGGGAGCTAAGTAGCCAGGGGTGTCGATATCCCTTAAAGGAGGAGCTCAGTAGCCACCAGGAGTCGTGTAACCCAACCATATTCTAAATTGGTTGATTGAAAACATTTTGTAAAAGGGGGTGAAAGCATAGCCATCTAATGCAGCTGTGCAAATATATATATATAGATATATTACATTGATAGATATATTGATATGTATTATTTTGTTTTTTACACACATAAAAAGATATAGGCACGCATATATACAGACATTGATTTACATACTCATACACGTAGATGTGTGCTTAGCCTTCGTAGTCCCATGTAGCTGGCCGCAATATGGACATGTATGTCATCTTTGATATGCAATACGCCAATAATTTTCTTAGCTTGCTTGCCAGCAATCCACCATGCCAGTGAAGTGTCAGTTCTCAGTCGTAAAACTCCAGAACTTAGCATCCCTAAGTTGTCCCTATCCTTCAAATTACCTTTATAATAGGTATAGAACCATCCCTGCTTGGAGTTCCCTGGTTCCCTACTATATGGCGGTTTCTCAAAATAGGGGACCCCCCAGTCATCATCCTTTATATTCATCATTCATAGTAGCAATAAACCAACCACTTTGGGTTCCCCTAGTTTCAGAACCCCCGAATTGTCGATTGGGTTACATCAGCCACTACTAGAAGACCATCAACAACCACCATTGGTTCACCATTCACTCATTTGGTCAGCTACAGGTCCATTTATCACCACTAACCGCCATCATCAAGCATCAAATTTACCATCAATTCACCATCATTAAGCATCAACAATCCATAAAAGCCATCATTATCCGCACTCATCAACCATTAACCCTCTCAGTCAACCGTCATTAAACCATGGTTTAACCCTATTAGTGTCCTATTAGTGTCCCCAATCATCACCATCATTAACTTGTTCATGGTACACCATGGTTGATCATAGCAATTATTAGCCCATGGTCCACCTGGTTCCCCAATCATCCCCCAATCATCCTATTAGTATCCTATTGGTCAACCCAGTTATTTGGTCAACCAAATAATCTAAAGGGTTCACCAATGTTATTAGGACTAACAGATTGTAGATGATCTATATGGAGGTTTCTCTAAATAGGGGATCCCCCAAATCATCCATTAATAGTCATTTAGTAGTAATAAACCATCCATTTTTTGGGTACCCCTATTCTGAGAAACACCCATAGTCAAAACCCTGTACCCCTGGTTCCCATCATTAATCATTGTTTTCCGTATTCTTGTTGCTTAATATTTATGGTTAACTGCTTGACCCATAGCCATATAGTTAACCCAATATTTGGTCGACCATCATTCACCATTGTTCACCCCCTTGGTTAACCTAATTATTATTATTATCAATTATTAGTTCACCCCCAACTGGATCTACAGGTCCCGAAGCCCTGGCTCGGCTAA
>VSDK01027037.1:1919-12447 GCA_009767595.1 Symbiodinium kawagutii | reverse complement strand
CTAAACCCTAAACCCTAAACCCTAAAACCCTAAACCCTAAACCCTAGCTGTCCTCTCGCCGGACGAGAGTACGACAGCTCGCTTGAAGAGTCGCGCTCAGCGCCTTTTTTAACCCCACAATTGCCAAACATTGCAAAAGCCCGCGCGCAGTTGGGGCAGGCAGGGTAAAATTCTATGGCATTTTAAATTCAGAAACTACCAGGGAGGTGTTCTTTTCAGAAGCCAATAAGTTTTCTTCTGACTGTTTTGTGGGCCTAAGTGCGGATAGAAGAATACCATATCAAAAATGCATTTGCAAGCAAGCGCTACATTGCGAATCCCTGTGTTTTTAATGGCGCTATGAAACCGAAAGCAAAAATTTCAACCTGCAAGCCTGAGACCCGGCAACATGTGAGGGCAATTGTCTAATTTTTCATATCGTTTAAAGCGCAAAAGTGCGATTTTTATTCTTGGAAAAGTAAGTCGTCCCTTGCCGCAAGGTATCCATTAGCTGGGTTCCTTGCCGCGGGCTTCCACATCATTACTATTGCGCAATACCGTTCCAAACTAACCTTTGGACCCGGAAAGGTAGATCTTTGAACGGGATCTTTGAAGTTTAGGATTTTAGAATACAATATCGACAGACGTGAGGCCGCATAGAATATGCATACATTAACATCTATAAGCATTACTGTTCATATTAGAAACTTCTTTCCCGTCCTTCCTTTTGTATTTCCGCATTTTAGTCTGATTTCTTTGTTTTCAAATCGGTACCGGAAACCTCTCTCAATCATAAGCCACAAAGTTAGCATTGAAATTTACGCATTTTTGGTGAGCATCAATTTATGGGGTAGACCCATTTTAGCAATAAAAAGACCCGAAAAGCGGGTATCGTTTTTTCTTTGTTGGCATTTTTCTCCGCCATCATGTTTCATACGACGCTATCGCTTACATTTATTTGGCTATTGCATTTCAGTAGTTTTAACATTTTCACTCGGCTTAACACTTACGTGACCAGATTATTTAATTGCCTGCGCCTCATAGCGGGTGTATCATTTACTCGGGTGTAAGACTTTCCTGGCCGTGGCCCTGCTTTAGCCGTAATAGTTATTTCGCTACTTTTTTTTCATTGTGGCATTCATTTGCCCGAAAAAATTATTTGCCTAGGAGATTTACTTGGCTCAGCCACTTATTCAGGCATAACCCTGCACTTACTTGACTGTTACGCTTGCTTGGCTGTTGCTCTTAATTGGCTGTGGCGCTTACGTGGCCGTGACATTATGACAACAATGATGAAACTATTCAGTATATATGATCAAGAACAAAAGACACTGGCAACAATCGTAAACAAATCAAAAATCTTTGAGCCCCCATTAAATTTCAAGACACTTCAAGAATTAAAATCCTTCCAAAAGTAAAATGTCTCAATATTTCAAATATTTAAAAGCCCTTCAATAATTAAAACCTTCCAGCATTCAAACTTTTCAATTATTCAAACCTTTCAATAATTAAAACCCTTCAACAATTGAAACTCTTCAATGATTAAAACTCTTCAATAATTGAAACCCTTCAATCATTGAAACCCTTCAACAATTAAAACCCTTCAACAATTGAAACCCTTCATCAATCGAAACCTTTGAAAATAATTACACCGTCAATATCAAAAACCCTTCCGCACTTGAAATCCGTACTTCCATCAAAAATCTCACTTTCACAAGAAACCGTATCTTAGAAGTCCTCAATAAAAAGCTTTTAGCAATTCAGGCTTTACAAGTATCAAAAACCTCTACCTACCGAAACCTGTGAGCAATAATGCCATAACATGGTAGCCGGGCAAGCCGGGAGCGGAAGCTTCCAGAGTCATTGCACGATAGACTGAAAAATAGCGCTTATAATTTCCGGAGCCAGCAAGTGCCTATAATCTTGCAGCATCAGAAGCACCAACCATCACAAGAAGAGCAACAACAATGCAATAAACGACTACTCAGCCCTGCAGCGTTCCCGACACTTTTTTTCCAGCAGCACGCAGCGATGTATTTGAAGTCCCTGCGCGGTCCGGAACGACGTATGCCATGCGTAGGTACAGTTGTGTTTGTCTTGTTTTTTTTTGCGCTGTCCGAAACGATGTACGCCATGCGAAGATGAAGTGATGTTTGTATTGTTTCTGGCGCGGTCCGGAACGATGCACGCGGTGCAATGAATTACAAGTACAATGAATCATTTCTTGGGGTCAACGTTGCGCAGGTTGCGATGATCCAGTAAGTATTCGTCTAGTTGGTTCTGCAAGTGCATCGAGAACGCGGTTGATGTACCATTCGATGTCCAGTGTCGTGTAAAAACCAGGATCTCGCACTTCATTTTGAATTTCTGTCGTCCATGGCGAGATATGAACAAGGACATGCGCTAGTTCAACGTCTTCTTTTGGCAGGGCACAGAACATTGGCGGCCCTAGCGGTAGGTGCTGCATTGGCTTTTGCTGTAATCCGGCAACGCATTCCCCGCAAACACCATGCGTTTCAAAATGCCCTTGCAAGTTTCTTGGCGAAACGCAAGAGCAACACAAACCCTAAACCCTAAACCCTAAACCCTTAAACCCTAAACCCGGCTAGATACCAAGAACTAAGATTATGATAAATTCTGATAAAATCAGGCTAGAAACCAAGAAGAAAAAAATGACAAAGTATGCTAAAACTGTGGAAGCAAGTTCATAAGAACGTCGGACCAGCGAGCTGTATACACCTCCGACCTGGCTTTTGCCGAGCAAATGGGCTATGGAAGCAAGTTCATAAGAACGTCGGACCAGCAAGCTGTATACACCTCCGACCTGGCTTTTGCCGCGCAAATGGGCTGTGGAAGCAAGTTCATAAGAACGTCGGACCAGCGAGCTGTATACGCCTCCGACCTGGCTCTTGCCGCGCAAATGGGCTACGGAAGCAAGTTCATAAGAACGTCGGACCAGCGAGCTGTATACACCTCCGACCTGGCTTTTGCCGCGCAAATGGGCTATGGAAGCAAGTTCATAAGAACGTCGGACCAGCGAGCTGTATACACCTCCGACCTGGCTTTTGCCCAGCAAATGGGCTATGGAAGCAAGTTCATAAGAACATCGGACCAGCGAGCTGTATACACCTCCGACCTGGCTTTTGCCGCGCAAATGGGCTATGGAAGCAAGTTCATAAGAACGTCGGACCAGCGAGCTGTATACACCTCCGACCTGGCTTTTGCCGAGCAAATGGGCTATGGAAGCAAGTTCATAAGAACGTCGGACCAGCGAGCTGTATACACCTCCGACCTGGCTTTTGCCGAGCACATGGGTTATGGAAGCAATTTCATAAGAACGTCGGGCCAGCGAGCTGTATACACCTCCGACCTGGCTTTTGCCGGGCAAATGGGCTATGGAAGCAAGTTCATAAGAACGTCGGACCAGCGAGCTGTATACACCTCCGACCTGGCTTTTGCCGGGCAAATGGGCTATGGAAGCAAGTTCATAAGAACGTCGGACCAGCGAGCTGTATACACCTCCGACCTGGCTTTTGCCGGGCAAATGGGCTATGGAAGCAAGTTCATAAGAACGTCGGACCAGCGAGCTGTATACACCTCCGACCTGGCTTTTGCCGGGCAAATGGGCTATGGAAGCAAGTTCATAAGAACGTCGGACCAGCGAGCTGTATACACCTCCGACCTGGCTTTTGCCGGGCAAATGGGCTATGGAAGCAAGTTCATAAGAACGTCGGACCAGCGAGCTGTATACACCTCCGACCTGGCTTTTGCCGGGCAAATGGGCTATGGAAGCAAGTTCATAAGAACGTCGGACCAGCGAGCTGTATACACCTCCGACCTGGCTTTTGCCGGGCAAATGGGCTATGGAAGCAAGTTCATAAGAACGTCGGACCAGCGAGCTGTATACACCTCCGACCTGGCTTTTGCCGGGCAAATGGGCTATGGAAGCAAGTTCATAAGAACGTCGGACCAGCGAGCTGTATACACCTCCGACCTGGCTTTTGCCGGGCAAATGGGCTATGGAAGCAAGTTCATAAGAACGTCGGACCAGCGAGCTGTATACACCTCCGACCTGGCTTTTGCCGGGCAAATGGGCTATGGAAGCAAGTTCATAAGAACGTCGGACCAGCGAGCTGTATACACCTCCGACCTGGCTTTTGCCGGGCAAATGGGCTATGGAAGCAAGTTCATAAGAACGTCGGACCAGCGAGCTGTATACACCTCCGACCTGGCTTTTGCCGGGCAAATGGGCTATGGAAGCAAGTTCATAAGAACGTCGGACCAGCGAGCTGTATACACCTCCGACCTGGCTTTTGCCGGGCAAATGGGCTATGGAAGCAAGTTCATAAGAACGTCGGACCAGCGAGCTGTATACACCTCCGACCTGGCTTTTGCCGGGCAAATGGGCTATGGAAGCAAGTTCATAAGAACGTCGGACCAGCGAGCTGTATACACCTCCGACCTGGCTTTTGCCGGGCAAATGGGCTATGGAAGCAAGTTCATAAGAACGTCGGACCAGCGAGCTGTATACACCTCCGACCTGGCTTTTGCCGGGCAAATGGGCTATGGAAGCAAGTTCATAAGAACGTCGGACCAGCGAGCTGTATACACCTCCGACCTGGCTTTTGCCGGGCAAATGGGCTATGGAAGCAAGTTCATAAGAACGTCGGACCAGCGAGCTGTATACACCTCCGACCTGGCTTTTGCCGGGCAAATGGGCTATGGAAGCAAGTTCATAAGAACGTCGGACCAGCGAGCTGTATACACCTCCGACCTGGCTTTTGCCGGGCAAATGGGCTATGGAAGCAAGTTCATAAGAACGTCGGACCAGCGAGCTGTATACACCTCCGACCTGGCTTTTGCCGGGCAAATGGGCTATGGAAGCAAGTTCATAAGAACGTCGGACCAGCGAGCTGTATACACCTCCGACCTGGCTTTTGCCGGGCAAATGGGCTATGGAAGCAAGTTCATAAGAACGTCGGACCAGCGAGCTGTATACACCTCCGACCTGGCTTTTGCCGGGCAAATGGGCTATGGAAGCAAGTTCATAAGAACGTCGGACCAGCGAGCTGTATACACCTCCGACCTGGCTTTTGCCGGGCAAATGGGCTATGGAAGCAAGTTCATAAGAACGTCGGACCAGCGAGCTGTATACACCTCCGACCTGGCTTTTGCCGGGCAAATGGGCTATGGAAGCAAGTTCATAAGAACGTCGGACCAGCGAGCTGTATACACCTCCGACCTGGCTTTTGCCGGGCAAATGGGCTATGGAAGCAAGTTCATAAGAACGTCGGACCAGCGAGCTGTATACACCTCCGACCTGGCTTTTGCCGGGCAAATGGGCTATGGAAGCAAGTTCATAAGAACGTCGGACCAGCGAGCTGTATACACCTCCGACCTGGCTTTTGCCGGGCAAATGGGCTATGGAAGCAAGTTCATAAGAACGTCGGACCAGCGAGCTGTATACACCTCCGACCTGGCTTTTGCCGGGCAAATGGGCTATGGAAGCAAGTTCATAAGAACGTCGGACCAGCGAGCTGTATACACCTCCGACCTGGCTTTTGCCAGGCAAATGGGTTACGGAAGAAAGTTCATAAGAACGTCGGGCCAGCGAGTTGTATACACTTCCGACCTGGCTTTTGCGGAGCACATGGGCTATGGAAGCAAGTTCATAAGAACGTCGGACCAGCGAGCTGTATACACCTCCGACCTGGCTTTTGCCGCGCAAATGGGCTATGGAAGCAAGTTCATAAGAACGTCGGACCAGCGAGCTGTATACACCTCCGACCTGGCTTTTGCCGCGCAAATGGGCTATGGAAGCAAGTTCATAAGAACGTCGGACCAGCGAGCTGTATACACCTCCGACCTGGCTTTTGCCGCGCAAATGGGCTATGGAAGCAAGTTCATAAGAACGTCGGACCAGCGAGCTGTATACACCTCCGACCTGGCTTTTGCCGCGCAAATGGGCTATGGAAGCAAGTTCATAAGAACGTCGGACCAGCGAGCTGTATACACCTCCGACCTGGCTTTTGCCGCGCAAATGGGCTATGGAAGCAAGTTCATAAGAACGTCGGACCAGCGAGCTGTATACACCTCCGACCTGGCTTTTGCCGCGCAAATGGGCTATGGAAGCAAGTTCATAAGAACGTCGGACCAGCGAGCTGTATACACCTCCGACCTGGCTTTTGCCGCGCAAATGGGCTATGGAAGCAAGTTCATAAGAACGTCGGACCAGCGAGCTGTATACACCTCCGACCTGGCTTTTGCCGCGCAAATGGGCTATGGAAGCAAGTTCATAAGAACGTCGGACCAGCGAGCTGTATACACCTCCGACCTGGCTTTTGCCGCGCAAATGGGCTATGGAAGCAAGTTCATAAGAACGTCGGACCAGCGAGCTGTATACACCTCCGACCTGGCTTTTGCCGCGCAAATGGGCTATGGAAGCAAGTTCATAAGAACGTCGGACCAGCGAGCTGTATACACCTCCGACCTGGCTTTTGCCGCGCAAATGGGCTATGGAAGCAAGTTCATAAGAACGTCGGACCAGCGAGCTGTATACACCTCCGACCTGGCTTTTGCCGCGCAAATGGGCTATGGAAGCAAGTTCATAAGAACGTCGGACCAGCGAGCTGTATACACCTCCGACCTGGCTTTTGCCGCGCAAATGGGCTATGGAAGCAAGTTCATAAGAACGTCGGACCAGCGAGCTGTATACACCTCCGACCTGGCTTTTGCCGCGCAAATGGGCTATGGAAGCAAGTTCATAAGAACGTCGGACCAGCGAGCTGTATACACCTCCGACCTGGCTTTTGCCGCGCAAATGGGCTATGGAAGCAAGTTCATAAGAACGTCGGACCAGCGAGCTGTATACACCTCCGACCTGGCTTTTGCCGCGCAAATGGGCTATGGAAGCAAGTTCATAAGAACGTCGGACCAGCGAGCTGTATACACCTCCGACCTGGCTTTTGCCGCGCAAATGGGCTATGGAAGCAAGTTCATAAGAACGTCGGACCAGCGAGCTGTATACACCTCCGACCTGGCTTTTGCCGCGCAAATGGGCTATGGAAGCAAGTTCATAAGAACGTCGGACCAGCGAGCTGTATACACCTCCGACCTGGCTTTTGCCGCGCAAATGGGCTATGGAAGCAAGTTCATAAGAACGTCGGACCAGCGAGCTGTATACACCTCCGACCTGGCTTTTGCCGCGCAAATGGGCTATGGAAGCAAGTTCATAAGAACGTCGGACCAGCGAGCTGTATACACCTCCGACCTGGCTTTTGCCGCGCAAATGGGCTATGGAAGCAAGTTCATAAGAACGTCGGACCAGCGAGCTGTATACACCTCCGACCTGGCTTTTGCCGCGCAAATGGGCTATGGAAGCAAGTTCATAAGAACGTCGGACCAGCGAGCTGTATACACCTTCGACCTGGCTTTCGCCGGGAAAACCGGCTTTGGAAGCAAGTTCATAAGAACGTCGGACCAGCGAGCTGTATACACCTCCGACCTGGCTTTTGCCGAGCAACTGGGCTATGGAAGCAAGTCTATAAGAACGTCTGACCAGCGAGCAGTATACACCTCCGACCTGGCTTTTGCCGAGCAACTGGGCTATGGAAGCAAGTCTATAAGAACGTCTGACCAGCGAGCAGTATACACCTCCGACCTGGCTTTTGCCGAGCAACTGGGCTATGGAAGCAAGTCTATAAGAACGTCTGACCAGCGAGCAGTATACACCTCCGACCTGGCTTTTGCCGAGCAACTGGGCTATGGAAGCAAGTCTATAAGAACGTCTGACCAGCGAGCAGTATACACCTCCGACCTGGCTTTTGCCGAGCAACTGGGCTATGGAAGCAAGTCTATAAGAACGTCTGACCAGCGAGCAGTATACACCTCCGACCTGGCTTTTGCCGAGCAACTGGGCTATGGAAGCAAGTCTATAAGAACGTCTGACCAGCGAGCAGTATACACCTCCGACCTGGCTTTTGCCGAGCAACTGGGCTATGGAAGCAAGTCTATAAGAACGTCTGACCAGCGAGCAGTATACACCTCCGACCTGGCTTTTGCCGAGCAACTGGGCTATGGAAGCAAGTCTATAAGAACGTCTGACCAGCGAGCAGTATACACCTCCGACCTGGCTTTTGCCGAGCAACTGGGCTATGGAAGCAAGTCTATAAGAACGTCTGACCAGCGAGCAGTATACACCTCCGACCTGGCTTTTGCCGAGCAACTGGGCTATGGAAGCAAGTCTATAAGAACGTCTGACCAGCGAGCAGTATACACCTCCGACCTGGCTTTTGCCGAGCAACTGGGCTATGGAAGCAAGTCTATAAGAACGTCTGACCAGCGAGCAGTATACACCTCCGACCTGGCTTTTGCCGAGCAACTGGGCTATGGAAGCAAGTCTATAAGAACGTCTGACCAGCGAGCAGTATACACCTCCGACCTGGCTTTTGCCGAGCAACTGGGCTATGGAAGCAAGTCTATAAGAACGTCTGACCAGCGAGCAGTATACACCTCCGACCTGGCTTTTGCCGAGCAACTGGGCTATGGAAGCAAGTCTATAAGAACGTCTGACCAGCGAGCAGTATACACCTCCGACCTGGCTTTTGCCGAGCAACTGGGCTATGGAAGCAAGTCTATAAGAACGTCTGACCAGCGAGCAGTATACACCTCCGACCTGGCTTTTGCCGAGCAACTGGGCTATGGAAGCAAGTCTATAAGAACGTCTGACCAGCGAGCAGTATACACCTCCGACCTGGCTTTTGCCGAGCAACTGGGCTATGGAAGCAAGTCTATAAGAACGTCTGACCAGCGAGCAGTATACACCTCCGACCTGGCTTTTGCCGAGCAACTGGGCTATGGAAGCAAGTCTATAAGAACGTCTGACCAGCGAGCAGTATACACCTCCGACCTGGCTTTTGCCGAGCAACTGGGCTATGGAAGCAAGTCTATAAGAACGTCTGACCAGCGAGCAGTATACACCTCCGACCTGGCTTTTGCCGAGCAACTGGGCTATGGAAGCAAGTCTATAAGAACGTCTGACCAGCGAGCAGTATACACCTCCGACCTGGCTTTTGCCGAGCAACTGGGCTATGGAAGCAAGTCTATAAGAACGTCTGACCAGCGAGCAGTATACACCTCCGACCTGGCTTTTGCCGAGCAACTGGGCTATGGAAGCAAGTCTATAAGAACGTCTGACCAGCGAGCAGTATACACCTCCGACCTGGCTTTTGCCGAGCAACTGGGCTATGGAAGCAAGTCTATAAGAACGTCTGACCAGCGAGCAGTATACACCTCCGACCTGGCTTTTGCCGAGCAACTGGGCTATGGAAGCAAGTCTATAAGAACGTCTGACCAGCGAGCAGTATACACCTCCGACCTGGCTTTTGCCGAGCAACTGGGCTATGGAAGCAAGTCTATAAGAACGTCTGACCAGCGAGCAGTATACACCTCCGACCTGGCTTTTGCCGAGCAACTGGGCTATGGAAGCAAGTCTATAAGAACGTCTGACCAGCGAGCAGTATACACCTCCGACCTGGCTTTTGCCGAGCAACTGGGCTATGGAAGCAAGTCTATAAGAACGTCTGACCAGCGAGCAGTATACACCTCCGACCTGGCTTTTGCCGAGCAACTGGGCTATGGAAGCAAGTCTATAAGAACGTCTGACCAGCGAGCAGTATACACCTCCGACCTGGCTTTTGCCGAGCAACTGGGCTATGGAAGCAAGTCTATAAGAACGTCTGACCAGCGAGCAGTATACACCTCCGACCTGGCTTTTGCCGAGCAACTGGGCTATGGAAGCAAGTCTATAAGAACGTCTGACCAGCGAGCAGTATACACCTCCGACCTGGCTTTTGCCGAGCAACTGGGCTATGGAAGCAAGTCTATAAGAACGTCTGACCAGCGAGCAGTATACACCTCCGACCTGGCTTTTGCCGAGCAACTGGGCTATGGAAGCAAGTCTATAAGAACGTCTGACCAGCGAGCAGTATACACCTCCGACCTGGCTTTTGCCGAGCAACTGGGCTATGGAAGCAAGTCTATAAGAACGTCTGACCAGCGAGCAGTATACACCTCCGACCTGGTTTTTGCGGAGCAAATGGGCTATGGAAGCAAGTTCACAAGAACATCGGACCAGCGAGCTGTATACACCTCCGACCTGGCTTTTGCCGCGCAAATGGGCTATGGAAGGAAGTTCATAAGAACGTCGGACCAGCGAGCTGTATACACCTCCGACCTGGCTTTTGCCGCGCAAATGGGCTATGGAAGGAAGTTCATAAGAACGTCGGACCAGCGAGCTGTATAAACCTCTGACCTGGCTTTTGCCGCGCAAATGGGCTATGGAAGCAAGTCTTTAAGAACGTCGGGCCAGCGAGCGGTATACACCTCCGACCTGGTTTTTGCCGAGCAATTGGGCTACGGAAGCAAGTTCATAAGAACATCGGACCAGCGAGCTGTATACACCTCCGACCTGGCTTTTGCCGCGCAGATGGGCTATGGAAGCAAGTGCAGAAGAACGTCAGACCAGCGAGCTGTATACACCTCCGACCTG
>VSDK01027036.1:400484-423522 GCA_009767595.1 Symbiodinium kawagutii | reverse complement strand
GTGATTTAAAAAAAAAAGTATATTCTAAGTGCTGGTCCGATACAGTAGGTAGTATGAATTAGTTAGATAGTGTTAGCTGAGATGATAACTGACAAAGTTGAGCTCCGTGTTTTATAGACGCTGCACATTTTGGATGTGATGCCTCAAAAGCGTGCGAAGAGAATAGCGGTGGACAGCACGAGTGAGTGAGTGAGTGAGTGAGTAAGTCACTGAGTGAGCCAGTTCGACCGGCGGTCAAAAAGAACAAAATACACAAAGCAGTCATGGAGAGTCCACGCAAATAATGACACACCCGATTTGTCCATCAAAGGGGAAACATGAGATATATCCAATGTCTTACGGAATCCCAGCGGGTTGGAAACTGCATGAGGCTGCTATCTTTGATTGTTTTCAACTGTTTTCATGAATTGCTCATAGTTTTGGTCCCTTTAGTTGATGACAGGTCGAATCGAGATTTCGGTTTTATGGACCTGAGGAATGGAAACTTCGAGAGACCCGTCGGCGTCACATTGATGAATTGGCACGCCTTGGCACCAGCAGCTCCTCTGACCGTTGGCCAAGAGCCGTGCCCGCCGAATTGCGTGACATGTCACCGGTGTCACCCGGGTTCCACGGTGGCGGTGCTGGCCGAATGGACTGCACGCTGGAGTCCGAAGCTGGCCCAGTCTTGGTGAGTTGTCGGAGGGATTTGGGCGCTCATCGAATACGTCTTTGGGTCGAGGATGTGCCGAGCATTGGCAGTGCCAGGTTTCATGCAATCGACGAGGCCACTGGCGCAAGGATGTACAGAGACATCCCTGATGCTGCCTTATCCCGCCTGCTTACGGTCTTTAGACGTTCGCCAACATGCGATCCAGACGACGTGGATGATTTTCTAAGGGCCATGCTTAGGGCATGCAAGATCAGGATGTTTCCAGGTGGCCTTGACATTGCTCTGCCATCGGAGCAAGATCTACATCCTGAATCCCGGCCTGCTCCCTTAAATCTGCGCGTCATGCAACACATCTCGGCTATGGGCCAAAGGCCCGTTGGCAGCCAAGGATTGAGCCAAGCATCTCAAGCTGCAAAGACTTCCAAAGCCATTCCTTTTGTTGCTGCATCTGCTGCATCTGCTGCTCCTTCTGGTTCTCTTGGAGTTGCGCCAGTATCCCTGAGACCTCCTCGGCCTTCGAAACCACCAGGCCATCCGCAGGCCGGGATGCCAAAGCGACCTGTGCGTCGCATGCGGCCGCAGAGCGCTCCCCACACGGGCCGTGAAGAACCAACGCATCCGACACCGTCCAAAGCAATGGAAGCTGGGACACCAGCACCAGCACCAGCTCCTCGGAATGCTTCGACAACTTCGATGATGTGCAGCCCCAAAAGCGCTCCCCACAGCCACAGTGTGCCAGCCTTTCGTGGTCGAAGAGCCCGTCCCACGTCGGCCAAAGCATTGAAGCATCGGCGTGTCGTGGATGATTCGGTGGATAGCATCATCTACGAAGATGACGAGGAGGAGCAGGAGGAGCAGGAGACGATAGAGACGCAGGTGCCCATGGTGCCTCAAATCAGTACAGAAACAAGTCTTGGCGACACAAGGAACACGAGGAACACGGGGTATGCTGCGCATGGTGCGCCTCTTGGTGCTACACTTAGTACCCTTGGTGAGGCTCTGGGTGAGGGCGAAACCGTCTCCGAATCCTTGGATTGTGGCCACTCAGCGGGTCATTCGGTGGATTCTGTGGATTGCGTTTCGAAGTTGCCTGATGTCCACGACGACAGGAACATCCAAACGCACACTCCAAGTAGATCAAGCAGATGCGACTCGCCCTGTGCACCTCAGCTTTGCCTGGCACCTTCGTTGAACATGTTGAACGTCAGCCATGGCAGCCATGGCAGCTCTCAGATCTCCGATCAAGGCTGGGAGCCATGCAACAAGGTCAGCGGTCACCACTATCTTACCATGCTGTGCTACTACGCACTTTTTTTTCAGCTTTTTAGTCTTTTTTAATTTTTATACACATTTACACGGCGTGCAATAGTACATAATAGTAACGTAATAGTAATGCATGATTTTGATTAATAGATATTAATAGCCACAAAGAAAATGATATGGTTCTGTACTGTGCCATGGCAAGAACAGGCATGGAGACGCTTTGTAGACATTCTCAGTGCCAATCCTGCCCCTGCTATCAAGCTGCTTGAGCTTGAAGCTTGGATCACCATGATTTGCTTGTTCACACCTGTGACTACTGTCATCTGAGTCATCCGGTTGAAGCATGTCTAATGAATTTTAATGATTTGAGTGCCCGACTTTGCATGGCTTTGGATGGCTTTGGCTTTGCTGACAGGTGAGTTTCCAGAGGTGAAGATGCAGGCGGGCTTATGTTGGGGTACTACTGTATGGGGCATTGTGATGCCGTTGCTTCATGATTGATTGCTGTTGCCTTACATGGCACAAGTGTATCAAGGATGTCAGAGGGGGAAAAACCACTGGACTGCGAAGAAGAAGCTCTGGCATCAATGGTTCGGCTTTTGCATTGGTTTGGCCCTTTCATTCCAAGTAGGCTCAACAGTTGGAAGACATGAGCGCGAGTAACATGAGGTACTGTTGGAATCTATTGGAAAAGACGTACCGGCGTGATCTTGGATGACCTTGGTATGCGTATTTTTTCTTCACGACAGTAGTACAAGTAAGCAGTTTGTGCACTGATCATCCACTACAATTAAGGTATTGTGGAGGTTAGCTTACTTAGAATTTCTTGTCGACATAGGTGTTTCATGGTGTTTCAAATGTTTGTGTTCCCTAGGATACGCTTTCACAGGGGGAAGGGGTTTTTGCATGTTTTTGTTGATGTTGTAGGGTTCCGTGATTTGCTATGCATTTGAGATTTGGACTGGGTATGAGGTCAAAGTGGGTCAAATTATCAAAAAACATCAAGACTTGCTGAACATTGTGAACACAGTTCGGGGTACCAAGCACCATTAAGTCGTCTTTGGCTTTGGATGCCCGAAATAGTTTTCCTATGTTTTCCTCAATGTTTGCACGACATGCCATGTTACTTACCTGGCGTACCTGGGCTTAGTTCTCGATGAGCCTCAGAATATCTCCTAGAATGACTTTGATCATTCTGGTTTCTTGCCTAATTGCTGTGTCGATGTTTCAATCCTTGCAACTCAGAACCGAAAGGCCTCAGTTGGTGATAGTTGGTGAAGAGGAGAACCACATATGCGGTGATTATATGTGATTAGGAGACAGTGCGTAGAGAGTTTCTCGTTCAGCATTGCTCCATGTTGTTCCGTGTTGTTCCTTGACTTTGCTTCTTGAGTTCTTGAGTCTCAATGACTCGTCGGAGGAACCAGGAGGCACGTATGGAGAAAGCGAAGGCCCAACCATGCTGAAGCAGGTGCGGGAGAGCATGGCATGATGCACTGCTCTTGGCAGAATGGACAGACTGGACGCGAGCATTACTTGAGGCATTCACCATAATCATTCTCACTTCAAAGATACAGTATGCTCAGACACAACCCACTTAACGTTGGTGAAGGAATGCAGGAAGCATTCAACCTCCCATACCTCCAAACCATCCGCCATGCGCCGAGAACATACCAAATGTGTAGCTTCTTACATCGGCTTACTATTTTTGCATGTTCCTTTTTTGGCCTAGTTTCTTTTTTTCTGAAACTGATTTGTATACAATCTTCAAACATGGCAGGATGGACATCGAGACGTAGATGAAGGCGCCACAAGCCCTGTGCACGTCTTGATCAAAGACTTGCACATCGAGGATTTCACTGCCTTGGGCGCTTTGGAGCCTCGATCTTCTTCGCCGCCACCACGGCCGGAAATGTCCAATGTGTCCTGAGCAGATAGATGTTGCTATTTGAAGTCTCATGCTTTCGGGGAATGGAACCATTTGGTTCCAGACTTTTCAGAGGTTGTCAGTGATTGCCATATATTGCCATTAAAGAACCACAATTTAGTAAACATTCAAAACCTGTACTGTCCACAAATCCATGATTGAAAGATATTGAAAGCATGTGCCGGAATCGCCTATAATTGGTGGCGATGTTTCACTTTCTTGCTGGATGGATTGCAAATCGTGGAGCCTGACGATGCGATTGCGGAAGCTTCTTGCGGCAGTTGCGAACAGGTTGGAAAGCGCAAAGGTAAGTGTTGTTGGAAGATGTTGGACGTGTCTAGGACTGTGTCTAGGTTAGTTTCTGAAGGATTCCTTCAAAGATGGGTTATCGGTCATCAGGCTGCAGGCTGAGAAATTCAGCTTGCCTTCCAACCTCCAGTGCTGCCAACCGCCCACAAGTGGAGCAAAAATGCTTGCAGAGTCGCAAATCAAGAGCCAGGAGGGCCAAGAGGCTGGTCATTGAAGATGGAATGCGTAGATTCCGCCGCTTGTGGATAAGGACTGTCACTGCAAATGCGGTCAAGTCTTTCCTGCAATCCGATGCTTGCCAGCATGGAAAGGCTATACTGGGATCTACCGAGCATTTCTTTTTGCATTTCTTTTTGCATAGTTTTCCTTTTTCAGTTTCAGGTAGGGAGCATAAGCTACGTACTGGTACAATAGCTGGATTGGAAGCGTTGCAAAAGGTTGCAGTTGGTCACCATCGTCGATAGAAAGGTCTCGCCCAAGGCACTTTCGTTGAAGCCCATGAAGTAGACAGGCAAAATGCAGCGCATACAGAATCTCACAGTCAGATGTAGCCCATGCACATGAAAGATCATGAAAGTTGAATAGGTCTAATACTAGCCCCATTGACGACAACACACGCACTTGAAGGATTGATTTGGTTTGATTTGGGGATTGGAAGTGCCCACGTGTTGGGTGAGAACGTGCAAAGAGTTACGAGCTCAGAATGTGGATGGCCTGTGAGCCTTGCTGGACCTTCCCAACGTTCCCGATTTTGGTGGAGCCACGTTGGGCTTCGGCACACT
The DNA here is from genome assembly GCA_009767595.1 of Symbiodinium kawagutii. Lineage (NCBI taxonomy): Eukaryota > Dinophyceae > Suessiales > Symbiodiniaceae > Symbiodinium > Symbiodinium kawagutii. The sequence continues at coordinate 418,589 of VSDK01027036.1, read as the reverse complement.
TGGAACATGTCTTTGGTGATTGCAAGAAGTTTGATAGCCAAAATTTTGACCCAAACAAGAGTTCGAAAGCAATCACTTGCAATTTTTCAATATTTTTCACCAGTGCCTCTCCTAATTTTGGATGTATCGGGAGCATTCGGGAGCCAATTATGGGGTGCATTCGGTGCGCATCCTGCAAAATGCGGAGTTGCTTGAAAAATCCACCCATCCTCCAAACTATCAGTGTTTACATCGCAAGGTTTTCTACCGTCAAGCCATGTCACGAATCCATCCAGAACCGGAACTTCCAGAGATGGACATGGGCCTGGGCTCATTTCAAAAAGCGCCCCTCGCTGAAGCATGCTGAAGCCATAGGTCATGTGTTGGACTGACGCTCAGCACCTTGGGTGGCGGATTTGGTGGTGCAGTTTGCTGTGGACTTCCTAGACCTGGCCTGGTTGATTTGAAATTGACTGATGTTCACTGAGTTGACTGCTTTGTTCAAACACAAGGACTTGCTGGCACTAGCAGCACGCTATGCCGGTGGATGGAGCGCTTTGCTGGCCGGGCGGCAAGGACTTCTGGACACCTCCCTGCCCAAGGTGCTTCTTCGTTTGGTTGCGCTGCCTTTCAAACACATTCAGGAAACATATCAGCATCTGACAAAATATGTCAAAATGATGCGTGATTAGCTTTGCATTCTTGCAATGATTGATTTTCGAAGTAGTGAACGCCCCAAAAAAAGTGAGTAGGTCCTACCCAACAGCGAGTCCTCCGACCGAATGATGGTTACCCAAGAACATAATTTCGTCCACCACTCATATGAGCAGCATTTGGGTAGCATAGTCTGGTGTTATCAAGGCATGCCGGTTTAGAATAGAAGTAAATAGACCGATAGGTAGACAGATAGGCAGATGAAAAATGATACTTGTAGAAAGATACATCACTTTATCCCCTCCTTGAACAAATCTGGGTCAGGGTTAACCCAAGAAATCTCATTTAAAAATGTTAGCTTTTTGTTTCAAATAAAGAGATTGTACTATACATTTTATTCGATCATTTTTTTCCATTGTCCATGGCTTTCACCGTTTTCCATTCCTTAAAATCTTATCTTATCATTTTTCATTCATTATGAAAGTCAAAATTCACATTGTAGATTGTTCAACATTGTTTATCTATGTATTAAAATGTGGTGTTGGTTGTGGGATATCCAATCAGAATTTATACAATTTATAAATGATTGTGAGCATTTAAATGATTGTGAGCACCATGATTTGTTCCCTCATGTCCCCTGACTCTCCCAACAATGATTCTTTTCATTTAGACCCTCTCAAAGGGATGATGATATGTTGCTTCCAGGCAGAACGAGGCACACATGCATAAGATTGTGCGATCTGATTGATCCACCACTCCTCCACCCACATCAATCAAATTGACGCCAAGCAAGTTTGGACTTTGAAGCAGCAATTCAAAAGGATAGGCAATGCAACTTCTTGATTCTTGGGTGACGCTGCCAAACAATGCGCAAAAGTAGTTTTGGCTATTGCTGTTGTCACAACATGCCACCGCTATTTGCTACTGCTATGCCACCGCTATTTGCTACTGCTATTGCTAGGGACAAGAAATCGACACCAAGAAACATATTCTCCAAACAATTTGTTTGGCATTTGGCATACTTTCTTCCAAGGTTTTCTTTTCGTTCACGAACCCCAGATGTCGAAATGATATGCGTTGCATGCCGGCTATTACTGGATGGGCCTTGATTGATGGCGTGCTGCAGGTTCAGACAGGAAAGCAGTTGGGAACTGCTGCAACTTGGCAGATGCCAAAGGGAAAATATTGTACATTGAAGCACAGGGTTTGAGCGGGCTCATGCCTTTTTCACTCTTTTCTCCACCATTTTCAGTTCAAATCCCATTAATCCCACATGTGATAAGATGTTTGTCCCTTGAGAATGCGCGAATTGAAAACCTGAGGCAGCTGTGCACAGATCGCTTCTTCTATGGGACATTGTGCGCGAAGGCTTTGTCGGGACTGTTGTGCTCGGCCCTGTTTTTGTTCGCTACATGATAGTCATGTTAGGTATTCCTAGTGTTGTCAAATTTTATCACTGGACTGGAATGCAGCAGCATCAGTCTTCCAGCCACTGCAAGATGGCTAGGGGGCCAATGCATGGTTTGACAGAGTATGCTGCGCAAGGTGATGGTACCATGTGGACCGGTCTCCTTCCACTGGCCCCATTTCTGCGGCGAAGTTCCTTTGAGGCGCTGGGGTAAGTTGTTTGGATGTGAATTGGACGCCTTTGTTTGCCAATGACGTTGCAAAATTTGAGCTCACTGGAAGGGCTGACGCTGAATCCGGTGACCATGTTGTGAAGCCGATGCCAATGCCCTAATGTTAAATCCTATCATTAAACCATGTTCAACGCGATGCCACTACAAAAACACTACCAAAACTGACAACCACGCACCCTCATCAGCGCTAGAGAAAAAACGCAATGCCAAAGCATGCCAAAGCTGCAAAGCAACCTGATGCAGATGACGATGATGGCAATCAATGGCGATGTCAAACCGCTCAAAGTCGTTGACAGCAATGTGCAAACGACGGCACTGCTGTCAAACCAACACTAATGGAACTGCGGAAGCGGTGCTGCTAAAGCTGGAACCATGCGCCATGGGATGTTGGGCAGTTTTTAGGGAGGAAAACTTGTTTCAAACTGTCCGAAAACTGAAAGCATTTGAACCTGCACAGGACCTGCGAGTGACAGGCCCGCAAATGATGAAAACGTAGTGCAATGCAACCACCAGTGACAGGAATACGAGAAGCCTGGATGTTTGCCAGCAGACTCTAACATACAAATATAAATGCCGTTGCAATCTGTTACATCCGTTAATGGAGCCGGCACCTGTAGAGGGCAAACCGTTGGGCACCCCAGCAAAGACAACCTGTTACATCAGAGCAAGACATGGCAACACACTCCAGAAGGCAAAGCAAATCGAGTTTGGCGGGCTTCAACAAGTGGGCCACCTTGTAGTGTGAGATAGTGTGATCAATTTATTGCATGACACCTTTTTGCTGGAGCCGTTTGCATACAGTGATTCTAGATGCCCGCTGTTCCTAACATGGGCCACCACCCTTCTAGCACAATCTAACAAAGCAGTAATGGCTTTAGATTTAGATATGATATGCCGCGTGTTCCAAGTTTCGCGGCAGTCTGGTCACAAGTCTTTTTCATTACAGTAATTAATTGAGTGATATTGAGTGTCTTGGTCGAGTCAAAACGGCTCGGTTTTTGGATCTCAGGATGATGATGGTGAAAGCGTCTTATGCACATATTTGTATCCTCAGAGTGCCAGCCTGCCTGGTTCTGACCACAATTTCAAGCACATAGCTTGCCCGGGAGCCGGTCGACATTCAAGATTCCAGAATCCTGTCTAAACACATGGGGAAGGCTTTGTCAAGCATTTGGTGCTGCCAAAATGTATTTTGTGTTGATGTTTTTTTTGCCCGTTTATCTCTGTTTCTATCACGTTCCCCTTTGATCTCTCTGAGGATTTCGGCTTCCACCTTGGACCACCGCACTTGGTGGCATCGCCTCTCATTGTTGGGCCCAAATTGTGCTGAAACGCAGATCGCGCAAGTCGGTTGCTCGGCCTGAGAGGGTTTGATTGGGCAATTCGATGCAATTTGTGGTATAAAACGAAAAGAATGAGAACAAAAGTGGTAAGAAGAATGTCTTCATCTCAGGCTTCATCCCAGATCGTTTTGCACAGCATGGTGGCTCTCCGGTTGATCCGAGCTTGCCGGACCCCTCCGAGATTGTGACTGCAGCCACCATGACTGAAGTTTGGAAGTGGGCCTTTCTGGATAAGGGATGTACATAGTACTTGCCTGATCTTGTCTCATGATGTCTCCTGTGCATTTGGATATCCAGCTGCTTGTTGTTCAGCTATCGTCCTCCGCTTGTCTCTCTCTACGTCCATGCAAAGTTGTTCTCAGATTTCCCGCTGCACAGATCCTACAGGTTTCAGGGAACTGATTTTCAATGTTGCCTGTTTGCATTGGCTTTAGCTTTTATCGCTGAGTGGCCGCAAAACTCTGAAGAGGATGACATAGGATGACATGCTGTTGCCATACATAGAGGCGTCTTGTAGAATTTTTCAGGAGCAGCAAACAGTAACAGAGGGTACTAGAGGGCAGTCGGAGGGTATTTGGTCGCTTTCAAAACCAAGGTGGACAGCGAAGGGCAGACCATTCCAGGCGCGCAACGGCCGCGAAAGTGGCAGTGCTGCAAGTGGCTCACGTTGCGTGCTTGTGCTTTCCATGCGATCCAAGATATTTCAAGATCTACACATCACTTAACAAATTTCTGCATCAACATTGGGCCCTGATTGTCCATTGCCTGTTCCTCTGCCTTGCATTCGGCCGCATTCGGCAGGTCAAGATGTAATTGAAGCAAGTCAGAATAGAGAAGATATGAGAAGGTACAGTAGCAATATCTCTCACTCAAGCCCGCAGAACATGCACAAAAAGAGCAAGCAATGGCACAACACTTGGAGAAATGGACTTTCATCACTAGTGCCTGTCTTCCAAATTTGGTAGGCGTATACCGCCTCACTTTCCAGTCCTTCTACGAAGAGAGAAGCAGATGGGGTCACAAGTCTGCCTTCATTCTACATCTTTGGATTGAGACTTGGCATCTCCAGCTGCTTAGAGTGTTGATTGTTTTTATATGTTTTTATTTGCTTGACATGTTTTAACATTGGATGAGGGAATCAGGCTAAAGGTTCTATTGAGATCCTCTCACTGTACAACTAGATAATTGCATTCATGACAGAAAGAGAGTGTTGAGCTCAGCCCACGAATGGGACTTCGCAGGTAGCAAATTCAAACGTTTTTACGAGGGGAAAAAGGCTGGTGCGCTCACAAGTTCAAGCCTTGTCCAATGGTTGTAAAATGGATCGTCTTCCTTGACTTGGTATTCCATGGTCTTCGTACCATCTCTGGCAAGTTCAATGGGGAGTGACTAAATGATAGCAGCCTAAGCAGCTAAACGCATGCAACAAGATGTTGTCACCTGGGGGCTCGCCGAGTTTGAGATTTTTGTTCGGGCAATCTCTCAGGACAGCAAGCAGCAAATGTGCCATGCAGATCTTGATTTTGCAGTGGAGGATGCAGCATGGGCGGCCTGGCTGGCGTGCGGGCGTCGCACGCCAAAGGCCCACCCAATGCCACGCATCTCTGCCGCCATTGAGCAGTTCAAGTTGGAAACGGCTTAGCACGAAAGTACACGAAAGTCTATATAATTTATTGAATTAGATTCAGGTGTTCAGAGATTTTGGATTCAGATCTTCCAAGAAATATGAGTATAACAGGGAGACTCTGCCAACAAAGTGAAAGCAAGGCCAGCAACTAGCAAACACTGAAACTGAATGAACTCATAGTTTATTGGCGTATGCAATCGTGTGCACATAGATCATATCACACACACATATACCATACTGAATACAATAATATGTGTTCCCTATATGTACTGCATTCGCTTGTGTACATTTGTGCACGTGTTCTCGTTAAGTTTTGTTGCCGAGTCTAGTTTGATTGCCTTGCATCGTAGCTGAATTTGAGAAAGCCTGAGGCAAGCGGCGCAGGGCATAAGCAGACCCTCCTCCAGTCTAGATGATTCACCATGTGTTCCTGTTTGTACATAGCCTAGCGAAGCCTCTTCGCTCATTGAATGTGCAGGAAAAAGTCATGTAGATTTCACATGTGCTTGTGCATGTGACTGGCTTGAAGCTCCAGAAGCATTGAACTAGCGCCTGTTTTGGCGAAAGAATGGACCTTCTCATTTGGATGCCTCGATCAATGCAGGGCCATGTGCAACAGAATGTGTGACAATCATTTTTAAGTGAAAATTCTGATGTGTTGTAAGTGGAAATGTGTGGAATGTTGCTATGATTGCTAGCTCGAACTGTGCAGGCCATCATGGATGGGTTGGTACTTCATCCTATGTTGATGCAATGCAGAGCTTTAGCAGCCAACCATTTCCCGTGCACAGGTTGCAGCAGGATGACGCCAGTCCTTTCACCACAGGAGCAATGCCAAACACAAAACAAAGAAGACGCCGCAAACCACACCATCTATAATCAATTATAATCAATTCATATCAGATTTTCAATGACGATTTGTACGAATCCATTTCGACCGACAACTGTTCAAAGAACATCTATTAGTCAAACAGAATTGGAGTTCCTCTCAGCTGTTCTTGTTCGTCACCTGAGGAGACAGCTGCTGCGGAAAGAGTTTTCCGGTACTTGCATCGTGCAGGCAAAGACAAAAGATCTTCAGGGACCATTTTGTGGCAACATGAGACGCATGCTTCTATCATTTCAATTCATTTTAATCGGCTTCATAGCTTCAAAAGCTTCAAAGGCTTCAATAGAAAATTGGAAAAGATTTGCTGATTGAAAATGGAAGCATTGTAGGGACCCGGCCAGCCTGCGATTTCATTGTGCACGTGTCGGATCCTTTACGGACGGGAAAGGGAAACCCATAACTGTGATAGGATTGTATTGCTTCAAAATGGGCAAGGATGCTGCTTTTTCAACTTCAAGCCCGCTTCAAAGAACATGTTTTGCACGTTGGTTGATTGGGCCATGGCAGGCCTTTGTTTGGTCACGTTTGATCTCATCCGGTCAGCCCTCCATAATATTGTCTTGCCCAGTAGCTTTCCATGTTGCAGGCGGCTCTGCAGATTTGCATTACGTCACTGGCAAGAGGGGCTCTCAGCAACACAGAGTGAAAAAGAACTGGAACTCATTCTAGTCACAGACGAAACTCATTGCCACATTCTGCTAATCTGAGTTTTCAAGTACTCACATGCATTTGCAGCTTCCATGAAAATGTCTGGATTCAGTCAGGGACCTTTGCTGCTTTGCAAGGTACGGATGCAAAAAGAAAATGTTGCTGGATTTCGCAGCGCTCTCAAATTGCAGTCTTATGGGCTGGGGTGGATGCAGTCGGCAGGTGCAATGCCCGGAGACTAATGGCAAGTGTCAGTGCGTCTCAGTCTACTAGCAACCCAAAATTGCAGTAGAACAAGTCCAGTAGCACTGGTGTGCATGCCTCAGGAAGGTGGCAGCATTTTTGAAGCTGATGGAAATCAAATCAAGCTGAAAGGCGCCATCGCATCACATGGCCCACCAGGGTACATGTCGACATGGCAACTTCGTCAGGTGGAGCTCTTGCGGTTGCTGCAGCTGCTGCAGCTGCCGGGTGCCCAAAGACATTGGCTGTTCCTGCTTTGATCAACGCATCGGGGATTCATGGCGTGCATATGACGTGCATACGAGGGCTCATCAGGGCTGGATTTTTTACCCGCCATGGCTTCTCCAAATGTTGGAAAAAATGCCAGCAGTGCAGAACTGTGAGATGTGTTGCAAGAAATATGCCGAGCAGTACAGAACGGTGACAGTCGCTTAGATGGATTTAAAATCATTGCGCATGTGCTGAAATGTGACGATGTCTTGTGGGATCCATGTCGGATAGTTGCTCCATGTTGTTCGGTTTGTGAATGGCAGCTGCTGGTGTCGCAAACTGTCTTCAATTTTCTCGACATTCAAAACCACGGGTATACATCTACTTGCATATGATATCTACACATTAAAGTGCTCAGAGCCAGTACCGTACAAGTACAAATATGACGAATCGCCCAGATGATCCCAGATGCAAGACTGTGAATCATGATTTCTAGGCCGGCCATACAATTCCATTATCACACTGCCATCCTCTTGTAATTACTTTGCCAAATGGGAAACACGATTCCTGATGTTTTCCTTGTATCACGGAAATTGAAGCATGAGAGCTAGGGTGTGCCTGTTTTGCAGATCTTTTGGTTAGATCTGTTTAGATTACATAATATGATTTCTAGAAATTTTCTCAAGTGGTTGTGCTTTTTGCTCCTTCAAACTGTTTACACAAACCTTGCAAATTTCCTTTGCCATACGGAGTGTTGATTGCGGACAGTCAAACTTTCTTGTCAGGCTTAAATCATTAAATTAGTTAACACATTGTATCCACATATCATCCTGCAAGAAGTATTGGTTTTCTTCCTGCATATTCTCTTAGTGTTAGAATGTGTTAGATTTGCGTGCATTCTGTGCGCAGTCTTCACTGATTTTCAAGTCAATATTGCAGCACGGCCACTGCAGGCTGGCCGCGTCACCAGGAAGGTCGGCCGTCGAAAGTCACCAAATCACCTCCTTACGAAAGCTGGATTTGCTACCAAGGAGGCTGGGAGGGACGAGTGCAGCAAGAGCAAACTACCTGAGTTGCAAACTTGTGCAAACTAGTGCCTCTCAGGTTGCGGTTGGGAAATGCAGTCAGAATTCACCCCCTGTTCATGAGTACCTCGACATAGTTTTTACCGAAAAGGCGCTTCCATGCGCTTCCTTTGGCTGCTGGCTGGCTTTTACATACCTCACCATACCGCAAGGATCCGCAGAGGAATCAATCATGATCACCATGATATGTCATGATTATACGATTGGTATAGATGACCTATATTGGTAAATGTTCATGTTGATTGCGAACCTCTTGCTCGTGACAGGAACCAGCCAGGCACCTGCAGAGACGCATCGAGGGATTATTGATGACAGCTGGCGATGGCGTGTTGCCTTTTAAGGCCGAAGGGGGAAAAACAGACTGAATTGGGGAAACTGATGAAGTTGCGAACAAGGTAAGGTGCCCGCCCTCCTCACTTGGAGCGCAGCAAGCCAAAAGCAGGTCTTTGAAATATGTTTTTTCAAAAGCATGAAGTGTTGAAATATCTTGGTCTTAGAATATATGCAACCGTTCTTTGTCCTCACGAGAGGGTTGACCGAGAAACGGATGAGATAGACAAAAACGGATAAATCATGATTGATATGTCAGGATAAATCTGTCAACATGTCAGAATGTAGCAGACACGCGGTGCGATCTCAGAATGTCAAAGTTCAAAAGAGAATGTCGGAGTCATCGAGTAGCGTCGAGAAATTTGTGACAGGAAATATCGGAACCGCTCTCCCCAAAATGTTCAGAGAATATGTCCGAAACGTCAGGTAGAACGTGAAAATGCATCTCAGGAGTTCAGACCAGGATTCGCGACGGAACTCCTGTCACGATGGATATCAATGGATATCAGGATGGCAGATCTAATCAAATGTCACAACAAGTTCTTTTACATGACCGTGAAGCAGAGACTGTAATAAAATGTTAGTTGTCCAGGGCGTATTTTAATGATTTTAAGATATCTTTAATGTGTGTGATGACTTTGGCACATTCAAGCTGCCACTCGAAGGCTGCCACAGATGCCAAGTGTAGATGCCGGCAGCCAGGCCGTCCTGCGAGCGCTGGCTTTGAAGCCCTCCCACTCGCCCAACTCCCAGTGTGACCCAATTGGTTTGGGCCACCGATGGAAAACCATAAAATTCATTGAACAAATCTATAAACTTCATTTCTGTCTGAATCTTTCTGAGGATTTTGAATGGTGAAAGCCCATGGAATGTGGAAGTTGAAAAATTGCTTTGAAGCCGTTCGAAGATATCGTGGCCAGATGGGGGCACAGTCTTCTTCGAGACATCACTTGCTAAGGCTGAAGCGATGGCTTCCGAAAGTGGGCCTTCGGAGCTCTCCGAATGGTGATCTTTGGGTGGGGCAATGCCGCTGCTGCTCATTGTGAAGCTGGATTTCTCGATTTTTTTTGGGTGGCCAGCAGCAGTGTGATGAGTGCAATGACAACGAGACCAGGTCGATGAGTATCGGTTGTGCTGAACTCAGAAGGGCATGATGGCACAGGCGTCAAAGGTACAGGTGAACTGATCAAGCGTTGCTCTTTGTACATCTCTTTGATTCTTTGTATCCCTTTGCCAGCGCTCTTTGATCTCTTTGTGATTTGAATTGTCATGCATTAGGTCATGCTATTTTGTGATTTCCTTCTTCTATCCTCTTCCATGTTCCATGAAATCTCTATTCACATTCTCTATTTGTTTTTTAGACCAATGCAGTAGGAAAGATGTAGCATAGGAGTATAGGTCATTTTCTGAGGTTCTCCTTCCGCATGTACCGTGCAGTAGAGGCTTCAGCGGCCGTGGCCCCAGACTGCCTGGGATCCACATCACACTACTGCAGTACAACTCATGCAGTACTTCAATGTACTTCATGTTCATGCTGACGTTTTAGACGCACCTGGGCACTTCCATGTCCTTTACATATCTTGACATTGACGCCCCAGGGAAAAATATTTTTACATTCCTTTACCATCATTCTATCTCCGTTTTCTTGTTTTTCTCTGACTTAGTGATGGTACCATCGTCAGCATTACGGGCTTCGTCCCTTATTTGTTCAATCTAGTTGAAGCAGTTCGATTTTCCATTGTCCCCGAAATGCTGACACCTGGTTGTGGGTTCGTTAACACCTCCAAGTTGATTTGATTGGAACATTTTGTTAGCCCACATGCTCACCATAGTTCACATTATTTCACATTATTTCATCAAATCTCATCATATTTCATCATATCTCATCATATGATGTAGGTCTTTGATCCCCTTGGAAGATTTGTGGCCCGCTCTCTGAGTTCATCATGGACCAAGACGGCGAGGCGCTGCAAAGCGTCTGCAAGTTGAGCCAAGGCTTTAAGGATCGACATGGAAAGACTAGTACAGAAATGTAGCAGAAATGCGGAGAATACAGCAGAGCAGCCATGACCAGCTTATTAATTGCATGAAGTGCTTTTGTTTTGATTATTTTCTAGCTACTTCATTTTTTTTGAAGCATGTTAATTTAAAGGAATATCCAAAGGCGTGAAGGCAACGTATTGCACTTCTTGGGGCTTTCGGGTTTTGATCGAAGTGCTTTCGTGACGGCCCTTTCTTAGCCTTTCCTCCTGTTGCTCCTTGATGGTCACTGTTGGTTTGACACAACCCAAGTCGTGCGTATGGTTGGCACAAGGCATCGCAAGGCCCATACACATCAACACATCTTGGCAACATGTGCAGAGATCTTCACTCAAACTCATTCTTGAACGCTTTGAACTCCGGTACTCTCACCCCTAGGTTCAGAGGAAGCGTCCGGAAAATTTTAGAGTACGTATGGCCGATTTCAGAGGAAGGACTTCAGAGATACCTTCCCCACATTTTCTCACACAAAGCTCACGCCCACGCGCACATACTGAAAATGAAATGACAAAAGCTGCCAGTAGCGAGCTAAGTTGCTCCATTTGTGCCTCGGTGTTGTTTTGTTGTGTTTTCCTTTCTCTCTCTCTCTCTCTTTCTCTCTCTTTGTTTGTCTTCGGGTGGTTCATTGGTTTGGACGTGCAACACAAACTAAAAGCGCCCACAGAATGGAAGTCACGAGAAGTAACACCAGTAATTTGAAGCAAATTGCAAAAGCAAAACTGCCTCCGCACAACTTCTCTCCACCCAATGTCCCGGCCATGCACAATAATTCAAGTGAGTCCAACGGTGACATTGCACGTCCCGGGCAAAACCACTGGATGCCCTGGCAGAAAAAATACATAATAATTCAACACCGCACAACCCAAGCAAATCAAACACATGGCGGCATGCTTCTTGGATAGAAAGTCAAACCTCTGCTCTCGTTCAGCCCACACTTGAGCAGTCAGAAGGGCGTGGTGTCGCTTATTTTCTGCAATTGTTTTTTTTCTTTGATGATGAGATTTCGCTTAGGCGTGGAGCTCCCCAAACTGCAAAAATTTCCCGAAGCTTCTCAGCATGCGCACCTAAATTTACACTGGTGAGTGCATGGCCTATGACGATGTGGACGTTAAAAACCTATCTAGTAATCTAGTATATAGATTTATAGTAGGACATATCAAGACAATATGAAGACATTTTGATGGCAATTGGAGTCATACAAATAAGACTGCTTAATGCACATAGGAAACAATGATAATGACTGTAGCAAGAAATCACAAATAACTAAAAGTATAAACGAATAGATTATATACCATGATAATAAATAAATCATACGTAAATCCCGATCAAGAAGAGCATTGACCCATAGAATTTGATGCAGTCGACTTTGCATCGTGGGCTCCCCTGAGGCCTGCGGAGATCACGTTGACCCCAATTCCCAAGTTCTTTCCTTGACCAATTTGATTCATTTTGATTCTTCAGTTCTGGTGATTCTGCATCGGACTTCAACGCTTGGCGAAGCCATTTTAACCCGTGAAGGCCTGGGAAGAAAGTGAAAATTTTCAAAAAGCCATCTTCAAGAAGCTCCTCCTTACAGAGTCTCCTGGGAGTGCTCGAGCCCAATACAAGCGACAACTAACCCCAAGCACGTTCAAAGAAATTCAAAACAAAATTTGATCAACCAATAATAAATCGAAAAAACATGTGGCTGCGGTGATATCCAACTAGGATCAGCTAGGGTTCTTCGGCTTGCTCGCTTGCATGATCTGGCACAGTTTTTCTCACTGCGGGAGTGCTGCATGACATGTTGCAGGCTGATTTGCAAGATCTCATGGAGCATCTCTACAGGCCACTCTTCAAACTTCAATACGAACTATACATTTTGACATTATTTTTACATCCTACATTTTCTTCTGAATGTTTCTTTTACCAAATTTCTATACTTTCACTTCACAAGGCGGCACAGCAAGCTGCAAGGTATGAAGATTCCATCACTTTGTGTATGTCATTCCTATGCCCAGGCCACCAGAGTTGCTGAAGGATGAGGAATACGAGCTGACAGCTGGCACCTTACAAGGGACATGGGACATCACGAGGCAAAGGCACCAAGAGGCACTGCCTGTGGGCACTGTAAAGCCCTTTGTATGGCTTTCAGATCTGAAACTGTCTTTCCACAAAGGCCGAGGGCCGCCAAGCAGCACCAAACCCAGTGCGTGGACATTTGTGGACGTGATTTAAACAAGGTGGGCATGGTAAGACGAAGCAAACTCGGATTCGGTGAGACTGTCAGTGATAAATGATCCGTGAAAAGTGGTGGGTTCAAGATGGTTTAGGGACCTGGATTTGCTTCGATTCGTGCGCCTTACCATACGTGAGGCAACCGCCTCGGCATTGCTGTAACCATCGATGCCAGTGTAGTGCAGGTGCAAAGGTGTCCCATGTGCTTCAAATGTCCCACCTTCAGTCGGACCAAGCTGAATATACAGTCATAGACAGGCCTGGCCCTCCTTGTTTCGAAGTCTCCTTGAGTTGCCGGGTCTTGTGGGGGTTGGTAGGTACAACCACAACCAACCTTGAAAGGAACCTGTAAAACCCTGGCTCGCGAGCTTGCTATTTGCATCTATTTGCTACTGCATGAATGATTTGCAACATGAAAGCATCAGCTAGCTGGAGTTGTTCGAGTTATTCCTTCTTTCAAGGACATTGGCGTTGTCCTATCAAGAAGAGGGGCACCCCCAAGGTCCCCCGTACATGTACCTCTCCGTGATTAACCGCTTGTTGTCCCCAGTGCGTTGGCCCCGCTTCTGAAGTTTCGGAGCTTGTTTCATGTGACAGGCCTGGCCCTCCTTAGCTGCGCGGTGCGGCAATGCGAGGAAACAAATAACCAAGCAAACAAACAAACACCACATGCATACAGGATCATGTAGCCACAAGGCTCAGCTTTTTGGTTTCAGTGATTCAGGCCAGCACACACCATGCAACCATAATTACACCATCGACTTTCCTGGTCCAATGACCCGCTCCAAAAAACCACACGCGTCCGTGCTATATATAATTATGTCATATATTTTTTGTGTCGGGTGCTGATTCGGCCTTGGTGATATTTTTGAGCTACGACTCCGGATCGTGCGTGCTTTTTTGGGCATTTATGGCGAAATTTGACAACGACGCGACACCATGATAAGTGAATTGATGGGATGCCTACGGTCTTCAACAGGTCTAACATGCTGACCATTGCTGACCGCTAAGGCCTATGCTGCTGGTCTCGCTCCTAGTCCAGAAGTAGAGGAGCGGGATGGGATGCCTTGGTACTATGACTCAACGATTCTCGAATCGCAGGATGTCACGGGACAACATGAACGAGATGGGGAACCGCAACATATCAGCAGTGTTGGATATACATCAGCATCAGAACTTGAATGTGCCTTTCATTCCCTTCATGTTCCAAGTGGCTTCTAAATGCTAGTCGTAGCGAAGTATATGATTACCGGTGACATCAAGAGGGCAGGCAACTAGTTGGCATTGCAAAGAATTCAAGTTTAGGTAGGACAACACAATACAACAGAGATACAACAGAGAACGTATCAAACTTTGAGGTTCTCACAAGGTCCAACTCCAAGAAGCGAGGACTGGAGGTTGGAGGCTCGAGACAGATACTGGCACAAGGCCGATGGGGCTGCGAAATGCGAGGCTTTCTTCCCAGGGCTCTATGACTGTGCTCAGGTTCAGATTTTTTCAGATTCAAATCTTTCAGAATTCTTCAGAAACTAAGCCCTTGCGACCAAGCCTTGACCTCTTCCATCCTTTTCCTATCTTTTCCTCGTTGCAGGGCGCTGATGTTCCAGCCTTGCCAGCATTGCCACCGCCAAAGGAGACTTTGGCCCGATCCTCAACCGAGGTAGTCGTTGCTTTTCATTTTTTTGCAATGAAGGAGGTTATTTGATATATATACTCTCATGAAATCCCATAAATAAGAAACTTGTATGATTCACTTGCAATGTTTACTTCCCCAGGACGAGAGAATGCGAGAGAAGGCAAACTCACCCTATCTAAAACCTTCAAGTTGGTCAGATCCCACATCCGCATAACTCCCATGCACAAGTTGAACCGTACAATTCCGTACAATTGAATAACTGCCGTCTTCACTTCCGTGCAGAGCTCCGTCATGGCCACTACTCTTTCCATAGCTTTTCGCGGCGTCACCGAGGAGTTTACCAATGATGGCCAACTTGCAGTGGATTCTTCCATGGACCGCGCGGAGCTATCCACCGAGGCACCCACAGAGTCGCTGAGCAAATTTGAGCACCATGAAAATGAATGAAGATATATGAAAATATCTGAAAATGAATGAAAATGAATGGAAAATTAATGAATGAAACTTCCAACATTTATCGCTTGTAGGAGTTTGGAAATTGTCAGATTACCAAATGTACCAACACCATTGCTCCGTTGAGTCGTTGAATCCCCTTGCACCATGTCGAGGCCATAGACTTTGAAATTATTCTTGCGGAGCGACAAGTCGAACCGCCACTCTGGTTGGAGGCCGAAGCACTGAAAAGCTGCACTTTGGGAGCCGTTTGATGAAGACATGTGGACATGAAAGCGGTATGGCCGGTATGGTGACACTCGTGAAGAACTGAGCCAACCATGTCGACCACCCAATGTTGTGGCAAGTGAGTTGAGACCGCTATGTTAAAGCATCCAGCGATGATTGGACATCATCCTTTTCACGTGCGCCATCGGTCTGACATTCTTGTCGCATATCTCCCAAATTGTGTGAAAGTTTCAGGGTCAATTTGCGTAAGCGCAGCAGGCATGGATTCGCGAGTACTTTGTGGTGGCACGGTGCCCAGTACATTCCGTAGGGATCCGTAGCGCAGTTAGACTACGAGCATAGAACATGGAATTTGTTGGCAAACACCCGGACGAATGAATTATTGTGTTTTGCGGCCAGTTGGATCCAGTTGGCCTCAAGTTGTCTCTTGGGATGTTCCCAGAGGATACCGATTTAAGCCAAGCTAATGCCAAGCTAAGCCAAGCTATGCCAAGCTAAGCCAAGCTATGGGAAGCTAAGGAAGATGGCAAGGTGTTCTTGCCTTTCTTGGAGCCCTGGAAGGAGCCACCTCCCAGAGACCCTGATGCCTATGTGGCAGTCAGCCACACGGACCAGGAGGCGTTGCCAGGGCCACAGATGGCGCCAGTCCAAACTTTAACGAGAATCAATGAGAAACATAGTGAAACAACATGAAACAACAGCATATCAGTATATCAAAGTGATATTAGAAGACATGATGAACATGATGAAAGCACCATTAAGATTTCTCACTGACCTGACTGATGGCTTACGGTCATTCATGCAAAAGCTTTGCCGTGCCATGCTTAGGCTCATGAACATTCAAGAGGAGCTGAGGGCTGTGAAAAGTACGGTGTTGCTTATTGCATTTGTTCTGCTATAGGATGAGTGAGAATGAGCCATTTGCAAAACTGCATGACTACGAGCTGACGAGTGGTTTTTGGGTTTTCCCCTCGCATGGTAAGAGGCACCACAGTCAGTATCAATCAACTGGAGGAAATGCGGCTTCGATATGGCCGTGTGCATATGAACTACCTACCAATGTTCAGAGGAGCTGGAAGCTTGGTGTTTACCATGCAAACGATGCGCAATTCAGTCCGAAAGGATCATGTAAACCAGCTATTTTGTAAGTTGCGCCCTTGTTGTGTTTGCCTCAGGCAAGGAAGCGATGGTTGAAGCGCTTTTTCGATGTCAAGGACTCAGCCGAAAAGCTTGGGTTGAAAGGGAATTTGTTTGGTCACTTTTTCTTTCGAAGTGCTGTCCCTGGGCACTGTCTCACATTGTTTCAATATGTTGTAATACAGGGATCGACAGAGCCCGCGAGCAATTGGAGCCAACCACTCTAACAAGCCCATCAAACCATGTCAAACCCTTTTGTACTGAGACTTCACGGCCCGTAGAGCACGGGAGGGCGCCCACAAACAGAGATTTCCCATCAGTGCACGGTCATGTCACAGGGGCAAATGGAAGAAAACATTCACCACAAGATGTGACCAGACATCATTGTCTCGCTAACGGGCCCCTTTCTAAGATACAACGTTACACAGCATCATTGACGCGCATGTTTCAATGTTATGTTGCACTGAACGTCCGAAATATTCCCCCTTTCTACCCAGGGTTCGCATGGGTTGACCTTTTCGGCTTCGATGATGAAGGACTTGCATTTACCCTTGCCGCCAATTACCTGAACTGAGGGCTGCCGAAAAAATCTTTAACTCGCAGCAACCGAGGGGGCATTTTCTTTCCATTCAGTAGTTTCGTGTATACATACTCCACCTGATGTGTGTTATGCCTCATATTCATTTACTTGTATACTTATTTGTTTAGTTGGTTATGTATTGATCTATTTGTTATTTTCATTTGTGTTTATACTTACAGTTTTGTATACACATAATTTTTATTGAGTTTTTATGTTTTTTATATACATATATATAGTTATATGGATTGTTTTCCCGTCCCTGATAATGGCTAGGATTCGGTGCACAGACTTCGCAGTCTGCACAGTAGAAAAATATAGTTATATGCATTCATTTACATGCTCCTGGGGTTTCCAAATGTTGTCAATTCTTTTCAGGATTCGTTGACAGGGGCACATCCGTTTCAGATGGCGCTGAGATCACCTCGTACGGGGATGTCATCGAGAAGAGCGTGGCGCGGCAATCTCGTGAGGTTGGGCCCGTATGGTATTGATTTGATGGGCATAAAGAAGGTATATAAAGGTGACGTTTGGGCTTGGGCGGACTCATGTCATGTCAATTCATGTCATTCCACTGGCGACTAAGCGACTTTTTCATGTGTGTGCGATGTTGTTTGGCAGCATGAGGGGGGGTAGCCAAAGCTTGCAGAAAGCTGAACGGCCTGTGTTTCACAACAGCCTACCAACCTTTGCAGCTCACACTTCTTGAAAACTCAGAGCTAGAGACCCTCCAGACACTGATAAGTTTCTGGAACATCACCAGATAAATCCTGAGCGCTGGAGGGAGAGAGGGAGAGAGTTCAACGTTTTCGCAGACAGTCTTGGTAGGTCTCTGCAGTTTCTTTTTGTCAACTCTAGCCACCCTCGAATTTGCAGCTGTTGTTTCGTTTTTGACTTGATTGGTTCCAGGCAATTGCGATAGCGTCCCGGGTGCACTATGAAGGCTGGCAGCGTGTCACCACAAGCCGAGCCTCGCTCTGACCTTTGGCCGAGTTCAGCACTGGGGAGGCTATACCTCGATGGAAGCCTTCTACGACTTCGGGGTTGGCCGAGAGTGGCTGAGGCGCCGATTGTTGCACTGCTTGCTGCTTGGGAAAGTTTCAAAAAGACTTCAGAACAAGACTCCATAAGACTCCTGTTGCACCCAATTTGAGCTTGCCATCCTTGAG
>VSDK01027036.1:371160-400451 GCA_009767595.1 Symbiodinium kawagutii | reverse complement strand
ATATGATTCTTTGCTCATAGCGGAACATCGCAGCGCCATGCAACCCCACTGCCATTCCATTTTGTATGCCAGTCAATACCCCATTTATGATACGAATATATGCGAATTCTACACTGGATATTTAAGGCGATTTGTTACTTACAAGTTTTGTTTTTGCGGGATCCTAAATTCAGCGCATCGGTGCCCTCAGAGCTTAGTTCTTGTGTGTGTTTGGCTGAGCTGGTAAGAAACAAACCATTAGCTTGTATGAGCTGCCCATCGTGAAATCTTTATACTGGAGGAGATAGCACGGAGATTCGATTCTATAATGCCAATGAGATGCATAGGGCTGCCCAGGAGAACAAGACGAGAAAAAAGCTTCTCGATGTCCCTCATATAAGCGCTGCGTAGTCAACCTTATTAGCAGCTACCCCCTGCGTGTAGGCCTCACGCCAGCATTTCGCGTTGGTGCACACCCGTCGACCAAAAAGATGCACAGCTCATGTGTTGCTTGCCTGGCTGCACCTGCAGTACAGTGCAGTTGCTTTACGTTCCTTGAGCTTTCGATTCGCCTCCATGCATACAGGATCAGGCAATCAGCTACCTTGAGAGACTCCCGTTCTAGATGGTTTGGTGCCGATAGTATCGTCCACATGGTCGATTCTTAAAGATCAAGTCAGGTTTTACTTGCTCTTGCGGTGGAAGATCACAACAAAGCAGTAATTAACGGATACTAGCAGATACTAGCAGAGACAACACGTAGCAACTTTCAGATAGTTCTGGGCATCAGTTCGTAGCAGTTCTTAGAAGCAGACAATTTGTGGGAGAGTCATGGTGAGTTTGTTTCAAGCAGCTTGCGTTTGATGCCTCAAAGCATTGTTTCACCAAAATTGGGCGCTTGCAACGCAGGCGTTACTTCATCATGGATCCGGAGACCAAAAACCTCAGCATGAGCCGCAGAGGTTTGGGATTTTCGAAACTGTACTAGCTTTTGCCGATAGATAGACTTCATAGTCCGTTTCTATCCGTCTCTGGTCACTGGCTTTATGATCGAGCAACTATGTCTTGGACATTTGAGCAGATTTGCATCTTCGGTATATCAATCAGAGCCCTCTCCAGTAATTCCCCGTGAAGGCTCAAGCTTTGCTCCGGCCACTTTAGGTCCAGTCTCTATGGAGTGTTTTGGTGCTGGCCCCTTGCTAGATGGCATAGACTGATGTGAAGATCTACCCACCAAAGGTTCGTCGTAGGATACCAACAATATCTTGATGGAGATGCTGGCACCCCGTCAAAACACATAAAACAAGATGTGCAACTATATGCAATTCCGATGCATAATCAAATCATGTCAGTCACAAGCTTAGCCGCTTAGCCGCTTAGCCTGAGGTCTGGATCGTGCTCGGTATTCTTCCTGGGAACCACCTCCAAAGGATACATTTTCTTTGCTCATCCTTCAGCCGGTTTTGAGATTTGGCTTTCTCAACCGATCTTTTTGTGTTGCACATCTCTGCTTCCTGAGGTCGTTCTGCGTCGTTTGTCTTTGTCCAAGATTTTTCTTTTGGTGCAGGATCCTGAAGCACCAAATCCGCGCATCTATTCAAAGTGGGGAAGCTTGTCGCCCTGCGTTTGGCAGAGCAAGACGTGAAGCCTTCTGAAACATTATCAAACAAGTGAGAAGCATGCTGCGTTCGGAAGAGATGCAATGGCTGAAGGATCTTGAAGGGAGAGGAAGGGAAAGGAAGGGAAAGGAAGGGAAAGGAAGGGAAAGGAAGGGAAAGGAAGGGAAAGGAAAGGAAAGGAAAGGAAAGAATGGAATGCAATGAAATGGAATGAAATGAAATGAAAGACTTTTATTTTTCGTTGGTACATCAATTTTATTGAAAGCAATTTGGATTGCCGCTGGCACCAAGGTTGGATGCGCCCAGGCACTGGGCCACGGCAGTCAGTCTGTGAGCCCTCAATGGTTTTCAATCTTGGCGAATCAAGTTAGTACGGTGAATTCAACGGGGAAGATCTGCAAGTATATAACAAATAAGTAAACAAATAATCAGAGAGAGAGAGAGAGAGACAGACTTGGTGTCAGAATCTATTCACTGCGGCGAGTCTTCATCCATTGAAAGTCTATCGGTGACAAATTAAATGCTTAGCTACTTGTTAAATGGTGCTTCCAATGTATAAATATTAGAGGCATAAAGCTATCGACACCATCGACGATATCAACATGTTATTTTTATTGGGTGGCTTGTTTTGGCACATCTGTGCATTTGCTGGCAGGGGGTACGTGCGGAAAGGCTACAAGTACCGAAAGAGGTGTGGACAAATGCCGTCAATGCAATTGCACTATATGCTGAAACAATTACTCACTGAGCATAGTACTTGTATGTAGTCTAGTGACGGAACATTAGGAACCTGACAAAATCACACACAGCACATAAGATCAAAGAGCATCAAAAAAGATGTCCTGATGGAGTGCATAGCTGCTGTAGAGCGCAGATGTTGGCATGTTGACAAGTGAAGAGTGGAGACACAAAGACCTGGGCAGGAAATATGGTCACAGCGCTGGTGGAATCCTTTACTGAATGGTTCTATCCGGCCTAGCCAGCCAAGAAAAGATGCAGTGCTCAAAAGCGGTGTCATCGCATGCCGCAGCTCACAGCAGTGTGAAGATAGCTCTGACATGTTGTCATGTGTATGCGCACCTGCTGATCACTGCAGCTACCAATCTGCTCAGGGTTCGCTTGAGCTGGCCTTAGAAGAACTTACAGCTACGTGTAGGAATGTGCAAGCTAAGTGACGAGAACTCACATACGGTCAGCATGCGCACTGCCAACTTCTCAAGCCAAAGAAACAATATTGCCTTTTGAGTTACCTGTATGTATGCAACTTGCAGATAATTTTTAGCCCACTGATGTCAGTTCATTTTAAACAGTTTAGTCCACATGCCAGGCGGTTTTAAGCCACCTTCACAAGTTGAGCTCAAGACAAGCCTGGTTGACATGCTGCACTCGTCGCAGTCTGATGGCTGGACCCAGTCCGGCAGTCATACGCAAGGTGTTCTGAGACGTTCTGAGTCACATGTTCGAAAGCAAAGAGTTGAGAAGGTACTGTACACTGCATGTAGCATTTCAAAAGAAAGGTGGAGTTGTGCTGAGACATACGGACACTGGATTGCGGGTGCTGACACTGATGCAGATCGGGGGTGCAGGGACCTTGAGATGATATTTCTATTTTCATGTAATTTTTATGTTTTTAGAGATTCTAGCACGCTTCTACCATAATTACACATCATATACATCATACACAGACAGGTGTGATTCATGTGTGTTTGTGTGTGATCATGTCTATGTTTTCCTGACCTGTGCTCGTTGCAGGTCGCAGAAGATTCCGATGCAGACACCCTAAAACTCCTTTTGGGCGCGTCCAGCAGCGTTGCCAGCAATGTTGCCTTGCTCAGTCAGACGGTCGCTTGGCATCGTTACAGGTGCAACAAATGTTGCAACACACACACACACATATTCATATACATGTTACATGCATGCGTATATATATATATATATATATTTATTTATTTATTTATTTATTTATATTTATACATGCATACTTTGGGATATTTTTTATTTTTATTTACATTTATTCTTATTTAAAAGATATATTTTTTAAATATATATATATATATACATATGTTACATATGTTTATCTATTTATATATTTATTTAGCTGTAACAATGCTTGCCCTCCAACGTTCTAACTTGTGAATTGTCAAGCTTGGGTGGGGACCTACCCTCAACTCTTGAGAACTCCGGCAGCCGGAGAAAAAGGCAGTCGCTTGCAAAGCGTTTGACATGCTATGTCATATATTCTGATATTTTCCTTGGCGGTTGCCAGGTTTTGCCTGGCATGTACGTTGACATTGTCTCTGTTGGTTCTTATGAGATATTTGGAGTATTTTTTTGGTAATTCTTCCGTCATCTTCCGGCATTGCATCTGGCATATCATCTTACATTTTATATCATTTTATCAGATGTATGTTCCGATCTGTCGGCTGACATAGGTGCCGATATCTAGCATCTATTTTGAATATGACCTGACGTATTGCCTGACATTGCCTGCCACGTGCACTTTCGCTGACAACTATTTCTACATTCCCCAACAACGGCAAGAAACACGGTCATTTGCACATTGATTGACATCCGATAGGCCTGTATTGCACTGGTTGGTTTCTGGCATATATCCTGACATCTTCTACGACATCTTCTGCGAGATGTCCCCTGGCATCTATTTCTGACATCTTCCGTAGCGTAGTGTGGCATAGTGTGTGTGAGATGTTTGGGTATTTGTTTGGCAAACAGCAGGATGTTGCATCGGACCATGTCGTTTGACATGGTACCTGGTGCATGTTCCGACCTGTTGTTTGACCTATATTCTGACCTCTGGCATCTACTCTGACAATGTGCCTTGCGGCATATTACCTGAGGTACTGTCAATTAACTTGACATGTATTTCGCGGTTGTTTGAGAATCGTTGTGGCATGAAACCATGCATTTCGTTTGTCATCATGGCTGATAGCTGGACAATGTTTTTGAATACTGTAATTGTTTGTCATATTTGTCGGCATTTCCCGGGCACTTTGACCTTTTGAAGTCTGGCATATATTCTGTCACTTTCTTTGGCATAAAATATACCGTGACCATGTTTTATTTGACCTAAACTCTGACATGTTACTTGGCATCTGCCATATGCTTTGACATCCTCCGCGACATGTGGCTATGGGTCAATATTAAGCATCGATATTAAACAACAATCGTAGGAAAAACAATGGTAAATGATGGAAACCAGGGGTACAGGGTTTTGACCCATAGCCATGTGTTTTGAAGATGATTCTGGCAATTGTTGCAATGTCGCGAAGGGTGCTGGCGTAAAATGGTCTCTGGAGTAAAAGGGTTCTGGAATACACGGTTTCTGGTGTAAACAGGTTTTTGTTCTGATGTAAAGCGGTTGCTGTAAAAGAGTCTCGGTGTAAGCCGGCTTTTGGCGCACAATATGTACCCAACACCCAAAACAACCACAGCAACCCCAGCAATAACACCGACAACATCACCACCTCCATGCGACTGCTGGTAGGAAAGCGCTAAGGACTCTTCTGGCCAGACAGCACTCCATCTTGCAGTGAGGGCTCGCCCCAGCGACGCGGTGGTTGCAACAGTGCCTTGCTTTCAGACGTAGAACCTGCAGCTTGATGCAGCTAGCAGTTGTGTGAATGACCTTTTCTACCTATTGCCAACTATTTGTCACCTTATTCATCACCTATTCGCTTGCCAAATGAATTTGACAGATTTGATAACATTGATAACATATTTGATAACCACATCGACTTGTCACATCACCGCGGCAACGTCTCAAAGTGACACCATGTCGCTGAGGTGTCAACTCTGTTATTCTCCAAGGCTGCCTTGGAACAGCCAAATGAGCGCGGAGAGATGCTTGGAGTTGCATCATGTCGCATCATCATGCACCATTGGACAGCCTATGACGGCCTGACTGCCTGTGTGAATTAGTTCTACGGATACAATATACGACAGTTGAAATGTAAATAGACTCTAGACCTAATCATAAATAGATAACTGAATATGTGTGTTTGTCTGCACTAGTGGTTTGATGATTGTCATTTGGTGGGGCCGATGAGCAAACAGCTACGTAGCTTGAGAGAGAGGGAGGGAGATACGCATATTCTTTGCTCAGACTGAAAGACATGTTGTAGAATTATGATCTATTTTGACAAAGTGTGTGTGGATGCATGATAGATGGATAGAACAACACAAACAAAGAAGCATAAACAATCAATCAGATGAAGGACACACCTGCAGAGGGATAGAGAGGCATACGTGTAGAGGGATGGATCGACCTAGATAGACTCAGCCTTGGATGGACTACCAATAGATCAATAATTACATAGCCAGACAGTAGAAACAAGACGTTAACAGACCGAACAAATACTAGACAATAGAGATATGATATAGCGTGTTGTAGGGAGGCAGGTTTGGATTCGAAGCCAAGCTGTTGTATTCCTCGTGTCCCATGTGGGGTTTCAGATTATCGCATTGCTCATTACTCATTTCATTGAATCTTTCACAGCGCCGCACATACAAACACGAGCGCCATTTTGAATCAACGAATCAACACGCGTGGGCATATGCAATACTTAAAACCATTTGGGGATGTGCGTAAAGGTTAAAACACACGTGGAGAGATGATGTATCTCTTACACGATGCGTTCATGTAGTATGACATCATATGACATCGTGTCTTTCGCATTTCCTCTTTGGATGAGAAAGCCAGGCCATGCAGGCAGGTCTCTGACCCAAGGACCGCGCTTCTATTGGCAGTCCGAACAGCATTGGCGGCAGCAGTCGGAGATGGTCCAGGGCTTTTACCCGTTCAACTGATCTTAGAGGCGCCATGGCTGCGAACTTTGAGGAGCATGCGTGGAGATGAATAGGGCATGTGCATATAGATATGATATAGATTTGTACAGCTCATAATGCACATGGCAAAACTTCTGGCTGTGTCCAGGGTAACCGGAATGTCGTTGAACCTGCAATGGCATTTCATTTTGAGGCGAGTGCTGACACTTGTGAACCTCAGATGCACTTGACAATGGGCCGGATAAACAAACTTCATGCACAAACACACCCATGCACACTCTTTTGACTCCATTATTTTTCTCACAAAGCTGGCTCGCTGAATGGAGCATCAAAACCTTATTGGATTGCCAAGGTGCTTTGATAATTTTGATATGCAAAGAGGGGATTTGGTTTGGTCCCTGTTTGCCACCCTGAGTTTGGTTGGACGGTTGGATTTGATCCCTCAGAACCTGACCGTTTTGCATCTAAATATTGATATTGGGACAAGTTCTTTAAATCAAGATGTTAAGACATCTCGCGAAAGTAGATGAACATATCCAACGTCAGATGTATATCCAGTCATGTGCAACCATAACGCACGGAAAAGGGTGCGGAAGTCCATTCTCAAATGCCATCTTTCTGAGCTCTGTCAGCTTCCACTTGTTTCATGGAAAACTTTGGCATGTCAATTCTCAAAATGTCTTTAGTTGGGACCACAGACCGTGTTGATGGAGAAACGCTTCCCGACTGACGGCAGGCACACACACACACACACACCTCCAGGAGAGTCACGTTATGGCAAGCGAACCCTCGCATGTCTGAATGTCGGCAGCCTAGGCATCTGACAAACAAGGCCGCACAGCTCTGGGATATGCAGCAAGTTCCGGTCGCACCTGGGCCTTGGACAATGCAAATTGGAACGCAAGGAAACGAAGGAAGGACCACTGACACAACATTGACACAAGACTCACCTTGACATCAATGGAACGTTCACATCATTCACATCATTAATCTTAAGTCCTTAAAAAGAAAACCTCACAACATACGGCTTGTGGAAAACACAGGCTGAGATGTACAGTTGCGGCTTGTGTGAATTTTACAGTAGGCTCTCCAAGCCAAGACCTCTCGATTTGCCGGATGCTACTGGATTTCCGTGCGAGCCCATCTCAAGCAAATTCCTTCGGAGCGACGCCACAAAGCTTGGCGGCCAAACAAGGACTGACACACTGACTGATTGGTTGCGCAAACGAATGGCGAAGTCGGAAGATGTCAGAAGCGGCCTTGTTAAGCCACGCAAGGCCACTCGAATGTCCTGCAGCTGTTGACCCAGGCAAATGGCCGCAATGAAAAGTGAAGAGATCAGAGCAGAATACTTGGGAGTTCTAGTTGACATTGACATGATTTGACTATTTGTGTTTGATCTTTTGGCATCTTTTCGCGGTGGGATACCGGTTTCGGTGCTAAAGAATAGGGAAATGGCCCCCGCGCTTTCACAGCCCTGAGCCATTACAAAATTCTCAAAACATCTAAGATTAGAACCATAAAGCTCGTGGTAGTTTGCATCGTTGAGTTCCAACAGGATGGAACGGATGACTTGTGATGAATTGTAGCATCATGACATCTTAGCATGGAAAACTGAAGCGTGGCGGACAGGCTGCAACCGCGGCGGCAGCTGTTTCGAGCGGGCGAAGCAAGGAAGACGGTGTTGCAGCTGCATCACGTGCCAAATCGAAGCATCAGAATGCGGAGAGCAAAGAACCGATGCAACGTGGCCAACCTCAACGGGCAAGAGAAAAACCGACTTCGAAAAGAGACACTGCTGAGAAAATCGACGAAAATTACACAGGACCCCAGGGCCAAAATCGCTTTCTTCATCATCATCTTTTTTCCGTTCCTTGGATAAAAAAACAGATCATATTTGCAGAGTTTCCTGGGTTTTGTATTTGCTGCCAGATGGTGGCTTTTGATGGTCTTGTTATGTTTTGTTCTTCAATCAATTGGCTGGATTGAGATGTGGGTGTGGATCTTGGAACATCGCTCAGGATTGGAACCAAAGTGAAGAGCAAATGTGACCCGGCAAAATATGTTTGTTTATGTTTGTTTCATTGGGCCATGCCCGGAACAGCATAGCATATTCGGCAGTTGTTCCGGTTTTTTGTTCTGGATTTGATTCTGAACACATTGGAAGCGGTTCTGCCCATAGGAGAGCGATGAAAGCATTCGAGCACAAATGGTGCAGCGCATCTTTTCAGAAGCTCATGTGCCCGGAAAGCATTGTGACCCACAGATACCCACAGATTTATTGGTTCTCCTCCAGTCGTTGCTTATAGCTTCAAAATAAAACCCATTGAACTAGATAGTATTTGTCCGAAACATTAATTTCATACATATCAGTGCAAAAGTTGCAAGTACAGTGAGCCCCCAGCACTGAGCAAACATCCCGAAAAATTTAAAATAGTTCCCAGGGAAGGGAAGTAGCAAAATCCGACTTGGGGCAAATCCTTCCAGAGCAGACAGAAATGTGAGGATCGTGAAGGTTTTCAACCGAAGCCTATCTTTCGAATTGGGATTTACCCCAATGATTCACCCCAAGAAACCTAGCTTCTTCCAGGTTGCAGCCACGCTATCCGAACTTTGCGCTTACACATGCTGCAACCCCTTGATCTGACATCAAACTGGCATGATTTCAGTTGCAACTCTGCCGTTCTTGGGTCTTAGGCAGGAGTGTAAAATGCAGCGAATCAACACGGAGAAGGCTTCTTCTCAGGACTGGAAGGGGGCATGAAGATAGCGCAGAGATCCCCTTTTAAAGAAATCAGGAAGCCCAAAAGAATCACTTCGATCAGGATGACAGCCAGGACGAACTTGGAGCAACGAAGATGACGACAGTGACGCAACATTGATAGCAACATCAGCAGTAGCGCAAATGACGAAGTAAGAAGCCAGGGCCAAGACCATTTAGATTCTGCAGTTTACCTGCTGCAGCACAGCTCGAGGTAATTTAAAGTGAGGTAGAACAGCATCCAGCGTCCGGAAGTTGTTAAGCATAGGTTAGCAATGTTGATCGATGAGGAACTTCGCTAGACAGGCCCCAAGGAAGCTAAGCCTGCAGTGGCAGAAGGATTGCGCAGCTGTCGCAAAAGCTTCGGGCCCCCGAGAGCAGAAGCAAAAGGAAACTTGTTTTTTCATTTTGTTCTATCAAATTGTTTTTTTCAAGGACGAAGGCACGACCACGACTTGAGGAAGTTTAGGGGATTTGGCCGCTTAAGCAAGTCAAAGCAAAGCAGTACATCGCAGTAAGAGCGTTCCCAACGTTTTGTGACGTGTCATGTTGCACCAAGATGGTGGTTCCAAACTGCCAAAGCACAAGGAGCAGAGAGAAATGCCTTGATTCAGTGCCCGCCCCATCAGTCAGGTTGTGCCTGCTGTAAAATCGGTTCTCATGGACAGGGAACAGGCGTTCGCCTAGTCAATGAATGTCAACGCCATGTTGTGCAAGCATACCAGTACTCGCACTGAGATGAAAAATCATGAAACCGTTCTTATTATTGGATGAACATTGGGAAGTCGGACAATGGCAGCATAAGTTTTGAAATAGACAATGCGCTTCTGTCCTATTGATCGGATTCAATGCTTCGATGCTTTCGGCAAGCTCGGAAGCATTGAGACTTTGACACTGAGAGAGCAGGATTGACTGTCCAAAGGCCATGTTCTGCCATGGCTCCTGGTGTGACATGACATTTGCACGCACCTGTTGCATTTAAAGGGAGTATTGATGGGGAGTTCCTACGGAGATTTTATTTTGATCAAGGGGAACATGGTGCGTCAGCCTGATGCAGGAGCTGCTCCAACGGTTGATCTTACATTACGCGTGGGAGCAGATGTCAGATGACCAGCTGCAGCAAACCTGCTTTTCGAAAGGACCCTGGACATTCAAGTGAAATGATGTGGAATGTATACAGGTGTATACAACACATTCAGTAGTGGTGGAAGTTCTTGATCAAAACCACTTGCAGAGATGCGCAGAATCAAGGGCTGTTCTTAGATGTATATTGTATCATTTTTGTTGAGTCCCTAAAAGAACAATGTAAGTACAGGGTGCTCATTGATTGTTGCGGGTGGTGAATCGATGCATCAATCTAACAGCGTGTGGACCACTCCTGCTGAGGAGTCTCCTTTCCAAAGTCAAGCTTCAATTCAGCTTATTCCGTGAACAGAGAGGCCGACAGACTCTTCACGGCAATCAACAGGGATATGCCAGCAACATGCAGGAAGAGAAGCCAATAGACTGGAGAAGCGTGGATTGGGTTCCACTTCTGCGTTTCAGTATGATTCATTCTCAGGATCTGACATCATCTCTCGATTGAAGGAGGCTGTCTTCGGGCTACGTCCAGGTGACTCAGACGCACTCGGACCGCCATTGAGAGAGTTTAATGCTGAAGCAATCTTTGGAAAAGGAAGCGGAAAACCTTTCCTTCCGAAGCAGAAACCATTCTTCGTCTCTCAAAGGTTTTGACTTTGCTTTACACTCTTCATCTCTCTTCTTATTCTTATTCTTTTTTGTCTTCTTCATCTCTCTTCTTATTCATCATCATCATCATCATCATCTTCTTCTTCTTCTTCTTCTTCCTTCCTTCCTTCCTTCCTTCCTTCCCATCATCATCTTCCTTCCTTCCTTCCTTCCTTCCTTCCTTCCTTCCTTCCTTCCTTCCTTCCTTCTTCTTTCTTCTTCTTCAGGCGAGCTGGGTCCGCTTCCAGTCCCACCGGAAGAGGCAGCGCGACCTGCGACTGCTCCACCTCCGCAGGCCTGGGATCCAGAATCAAAATGAGCACATGCAGCACCAGAATTTTTTGGACCCAAAAGATAAAAGTATATAGATTCTATAAACATATCAAACTAAAAGTAAATACAAGTATCAAAAGTTTGTGCAGTTCAGTCATGTTTCGCGCATTGTCTCACAGTGATTGCGCTGGCTCTCCCTGAAAAGGCCCCGAAGCCACCGGAGGTGAGGGCAAAGGGGAAGTAGCGGAAGTTGATGTATGATGACAATGGTGGCAGCATTTTCCAGTTTTGTAATGCTCGGGTAGGCTGAAGTCCATGGAGACGACTGGAAAGCTGATGTTCGCATCAAGCGTCTTCTCGAGGAGCGAAGTGTCCAGTTGGGGTACAAAGAATGCTTTTCGCGAGGGGGTAACAATTGTTGACCACCGAAGACTACCTTCATAGCAGACCCAGGGCATGCAAATCAAGGGTAGCAGCGTCGCAGAAGGTGAACCGGTTCTGTTGGATACATAGCTCCACTGTTGCGCCACCTACACTGGCAATTGATGATGGATGTGGATGATTGTAGATCATGATTGTGATATATTGTGTGGTAGATGATGGTAGGGATGTTGAGGATGACTTTGTACACCTTCATTATGTATGATAGGTAGAAGGCACATGATTGTAAATTGTATGTCATGTTGTGCTGCAATATGTCAAGAGAGGTGCAACGTGAGTGGCTGTTGCTCAGAAGGAGTTCCCCACTTTCAGCGGCCCGGCGCCGGGTCCAACCAGTCATTGGAGTGACGCGGAGTTGCGACAGCAACTTGTCGCAGATGTTGACCAAGCACTGGGTCATTGGAGGGCGTTCCCTTAAGGGCACCTATATCATCGCACATCGTGTTGCATATGTTACACTTAATTGACTTAGTTGTATAATCCATACTAGTATGATCATGTATGATCTAGCATGCTGAAATTAGTTAGTATGCTCCTGTTAACTGCAATCACAAGTGTTTGTTTGAAAGTCGTTGTTCACACGCACTATAGTCATTTGCTGCGAGAGAGATCGGTTAATCTCATATGAATGTCATGGTGTTCCTTCGCCCATGCAGCTTACAGGGGATGCTCTTTTACATGTCCTTGCTGCCGCATGCTGACGTTTTATGTGCCTTGCCCCTCTTGTGATCTCTTGTGCCTCTGTTGCCTTTTGGGTTCAAACGTTGCGCACGCTTCAAAGCAAGCGGCGTGCCCGTGGCACAGCCCTTCCGCTACCATGAAGTTTCTCGGGCTGGCAGTTCTACCAGCCTGGGTGAATGCAGCAAAAGTGGTGGTGCCTGGGCTTCACTGCTATGCTCTTGCCATGTCTTGCAAGTTGAAGTTGTGACATCAAATAAGTAACAACTGTAAAGTAAGACAGCTTAAAGTAAATTGCTCGCTAAAATTTATGTTCACTTGGATTTTGCAATCTGAATCGTTTCGGTGGTTTGGAGCCGACCACAGGCTTCCCACAGCGCAGCGCAGGCCATGTCGATGCGGGCAGAGAAGAACCCATGCCCAAACAATTTGGAGAATCGTTTCCCTTCAACATTGGCCACGAGCTACAATATCAGCAAGGAGCCACCAGCATTTGGTTGACATGTTTGGCACCCAAGTGTTTGAAGGTGTGCTCAAAAGCTGCTTGCAGGTGCTTGTTGTACTGACGTAATGCCTGCCAACGAGTGCTGGAGTTTCACGGAGTTCAGATGTTGATGTCTAGCTGAAGTCTGTCCCTTCCCCAGGAGCGGGGTTTGAACCCCTTGGACGCAATCTGGGACACGGAAAAGCTTCGCGAAGCGATCCTTGCTGAAATCTTTGGAGCCAAGAGCAAACTTGTGGCAATGCCAAGGTATGTGTCCAATTTTGTCCATATATATAGCTATCCACAGTTGCAATAATCTTCACACTTGTATTGCTATCTGCATTCTGTTTTCAAAAGTGTCTTGTTTTCCGTGAAGTTCCTCAAGCCAGTAGACATCAGTAAACTGATGATGGCTGCCTTAAGGATGACAAAGGACGCGGAGTGGAAGATTGGAATGCACTGGGTCTTGAAGGCCACTTTCTATTCCGACAGCTTGGTTGACCGTACCATCGGTTTTGCTGGATCCAAGGGTGGCTTTCTCACCATCAGGGTGCCAGCAGGTGCCCAAGGCTGGGTGAAGGAAGTGGCCGGACCTGTCGGGCAAGCTGCGGACAAACTCGAATTTCAGCACCTTGGCAACGAGAAGATGCATATAGTCACATATACTAACATATAGTAACACATAGTGTATCATTCATGCTTGTGCTTGTGTTATGGCAATTAATTGTCACATTCAACGTGGTCGTTCTTTGTGCATTTTAAGCTGCTAAGTATGATTATGTATGAGTACTGCACAAAGGCAGTGGCAGGATGGTGGCAGAAGTTCCAAAATAAGAAACTTATAGGAAAGGGAGGCTGGCTGCGATGCATGGATGACAGAGCGACTCACTGAAAGAGCGACAGGCGGCTGGAATCACGTTGTTGTGTATCGGTATCGTTTGACTGTTTGTTCGTCGGTCTTTCGAGCCACTGATCTCGCTACTTATCTATCCATCTATTCTATCGATCGATTGATCGATCTCAGGGACAAGAAAACTCTCAGGCGCACGAAAGCGTACCTTCAGGGCCACGATCAAACTAAGGACGCATAAAGTACGGACACCGACAGTTACCCAGAGTCAGGTCCAGCACTCTCCACATTTCTCCACCTTAGTGCTGTTGCTTACGCATAGTGTGACCGGTGTGCCCTCCAAGGTACCTTGCACCTGGAAATTGGACGACAGGACAGGTCTACATGACAGACATTTGCCTCACACCCCAGTCCCTTGATGGAAACATGGGCATTGCATTAAGCATTGCGGGTTGCTTATACAGATTTTACAACTGATTTTGAATTTCCTGTGCGTCATGGATGGATTTCATAGAAAAAGTGTGGATATAACAAATTTGAACATAGTTGAAGTAAAAGTTGTTGAAAATGTCGAAAGGCACCTACGCAGACAGATAGGTCGTATAGGATCGATGGAAAAGATCCAGTAGGTAGTATGGGTCCCAAAGATGTGACGGGAATAGGCAGCATATGGTAGCATAAGTCAATGCCATCACTCAGAAGATCCGATGAGACGGTCGAGGTTGTGCAGACTGCAAAGATTGCAAAGACAAGCAGGCGATGATTTGATGCAAATACAAGCATATAAGATTGCACACCAGTGATGCATTGATGTTGATTGAACAGTCAATAGATGGGAACCACCATGATCGAATACGACCGGGCAGCTCGGAGCCGATGGCAACGGAAAAATCCGATAAGGTTGAACGAAACAAGATGCGACAAGATGAGATCAGATAAAAGTAAATGCGATAGGGTCGAGGGATGGGCACAGAGGGATAGACAGACAAATTAAAACCCAGCTACAAGTCCTGTGGGAGGGCGCAGTCAAAAAAAAAAAGACACATTCAGATCCATGTTAAACCCTAGTTCAACACATGATATATTTAGTAAAGCATCGAAAAAACTGATTTCTCAGCTGTGGCTCGTTCAGTTCATAGTGCAAAAATGTTGATTCATTGATGTGGTTTTGACATGTATATTTGATACGCATATGAGCCAGGCTAAGGATACGTTCATATGGTCCTAAGTGGGGGCAACAACAACTATCGTTGCAGCGACAAAGCCTGGTGCTTCTGTGGCTGGACTTGGTAAGGTCATGCGACGACTACCAATGCCCGGCACATTCAAAGCTGAAGGGTGCCAGCGTCTTTGGACATTCAGAGGCGAGGTGTTGCAACAAACGCCTTTGTCAAGAGGAAGGTGTGAAGTGCCCGGAGGGGAAGTACACACCTCACGAGAATCTTAGCTGCAGAAACTATGCACGTGGGAGCATCCAAGAGCCATCCTAGAGAAACTAGTCCGACTATTTATGCTGTTTGAAACGTTGAGAACTGCACTTATCAGATGTTTGGTGGATTTTTCCGGCGTGGCCTGTTGTGTTCAACCCTTGAACATTACGGAAAGGCATGTTTTTGGGGGTTTGGGGTGCAGAGGTCCCACGCAGTCAGGTGGGGTGTGGGTAGGGCATGGTCAGGCATGGCCAGAAGGACGTTTTGAAAAAGTCTTGGTGACGGCGGTGACGGGAGTTCCCCAGGCGCTCCTTTTGAGATAGACAGGTCCAAGGTGGATGGCACAGTACAGGGAGAAGGTCATCTCCAGGTCTTGGTCCGTCTCAATGTTCTCGCTGTAACACCGAATGATTTAAATGGAACGAACTAGTAGTGACTAGTACTCTAAGTAGTGCTATAAGTAGTGCTATAAGTAGTTGTAGTGCTCTAAGTCGTTCATGTTTTCATTGTATGCACCGGAAATATGTTGAAGTTCATGGAAGCATGATGGCCCAGCTGGATTCATCGTATTATGTACCATACTTTTCCGTGAGTTCTAATCGCAGTTGCGAGATGGTACACTTTCTTCAACTTCAGTTCGTGCACGTTACATTGTTGAAGAACCATGTAAGTGTACAGGTTTAACAGAGTGTCATCACGAAGCATTAATAAAAGCTATCAATCTCACAGACATTGCAAATTTTATAAGGACAGCAAAAAAAGAACCGGGAGCAACGCTGATCCCAGATATTGTGCGACCTGCTCGTCATTGCATTTGATTTATATATCATGTGTTCCAGCTTGGCGGGCAGCCTCGTCGGCCAAGGAATTTCACAAAGGGCAAACCTGGCTACAACATCGAGACCTGTTGCATCCCAATCTTGTGCCCTCAGAATCTGTGCATCAACGAGACCAAGTGGGTAGACAAGGGCGATGTTGGCCTTCTTGGTAGTACCCCTGAAGAATGCTGTGAGGAGAGGTTGTGTGCAACTCACACATGCCGTGAGCCCGGAAAATCCAAGAAGTTGGACATCTGGGAATCACCGGGTGTGGCAAGGAAGGGAAGTACAGATGCTGAGTGCTGCGAGCCACTTTTTTGTAAGGACTTCGTGTGTGCCCCAAATGACACGTACGGTTTACGACCTGGTGCCGAGAATTTGAGAGGCAGTGACCGTGACACATGTTGCGATGTGTTGAAGTGTGACACCTTTGTGTGTCCCAACAACACGAAATGGAAGCCAAAGCCAGGTGCTTTGGTCGGAAGTACAAAGGAGCAGTGCTGCCAAAAGCTGACTTGTGACAAGCACACTTGCAGCAAAGACTCTCTGAGGTTATTGGTCAACCCATCAAAGCGTTTGGGCAGCACTGACGAAGAATGTTGTGAGACCAAGAGTTGCAAGGATTGGAAATGCAGTGACTCCACCAAGTGGGTGCACAGGGCAGAGCAAAATGCTATGACAAATACGGATCGAAAAGGCTGGTCTGATGAGGAATGCTGTGACAAGCTGATTTGTTTGCCTGAGACCTGCGACCCGGCAACACAGTGGAAGCCGAAAGACAACGATGGCACCTTGCAAGGAAGCACTTTCGAGCAGTGCTGCGAAAAGATTTTCTGCGGCGATTTTGTGTGCGACACAGACCGCAATCGCACGGGCAAGGGCACACAGTGGTACAAGAAGGTGGACACAAACACTTACAAATGGCAAGGAAGCACAAATGAAGAGTGCTGTTTGCCGATGTATTGCAGTCAGTACACCACGTCCCACGACACCAGATGGAAGCGCAAGGCGGACCCGAGTTTGTTGGGCAGCACAGATGTAGAGTGCTACGACCCCCGATTGTGTTCAGATTACTGTTGCGCAGGAGAGGGCAAGATGCTCGTACCAAATGCGCACAAGCACCAAGGGAGCACTGATCAGGAGTGCTGCATCGACAAGTCATGACATGGCGAAGATAAATCGCACAGTTCATCACAATGAGGAAATCAGCGGCGGCGCTTGTGTGCTAGGCAGCCTCCGCAGGTGAATAGACTTGACTAAACCACATGGCCCATTCAACCACGGGCGCCTCTGTGAGGCGGCAGACAGCCACGCCCAGAGAGAGAGAGAGAGATGGCCTGTTGAAGATGAGTTTCGAACATTTTTTGACTCATACTTTAATGCGGAGGACTATTTAAGTCTTGAAATTTGCAAGCTCCAAGCTCGGAAAACATTAATTAGTTCACAATGCACTCACATTTAACCTTCAAAACTTGGCAAATAAAGTGCTCACACTAGATAACCGTAGGGCCAAACAGGACATATAGCTCATACAAGAGAGGGCTTACCGTCATTTGGCACGCCCTGCTCCACCTTAGTCATTGCCAGAACGAAATGCCTATAGATGCCCTGGCTGAGAATGAATACATCATACAATCTCCATTGCATGTAAGTTTGCCAAACGCACCAAGGTACTTCTTCTCAAATGGCTACATTCGGCCACGGCTTCCAGTTCCAGTGGCTGCAACAGAACATGTGTACAGTGCAGAATGGTCCCATTTTGATCCGTTTTGCAATTTGCCGTGGCAGCTTCTGAATGTCGTACGGACAAGGGTTGCACCTTTGCAACGAAAGCACGGTCTTGAAACGTCTACACGTTTCATCATATTGCAGGCTTTGGCAATGTTTCGCCAAATCATTTTGGATTTTGCTGAGGCAGATTCCGTTGGAACAAGGCAAGCACAGCATTACAGCACTTTGGGCATAAGCCACACGGCAGCTCCAGAGGAGGTGCGACGTGCCTACCGCACCATGGCTGCAATGGCGAATGTCAAGGATATAGAAGGATACTTTTAGGATGTTTTTTGGGATACTCTAAGGATGTTCTTGTAGGGTCTTATTGCAATCATTTCTACCAAGATGGAGCAATGTTACACCTTCATGGAGCATCAAAGCATCACATTGCAACGCCTTCCAGGCTGCCGGGTAACTTATGGTTTGAGTGCCTCGATCGTTCTGTTTGGACCAGGTACACTGGCTCTCAGATACCATCCTGCCGCTCAGCTCAGCCTTGGAATGCAGTGTCAGCACAGCGGTTTGTTATACGCGGTTGATGTCATCCACACGTCCGAAGCCAGGAAACTGCAGCTTAGTCACATGCCATCTGGGTGGCAAGGGCGGTTCAACATAGTTCAGCACGTGGCAATGGTTGAATTGAGGACAAACACTCGGAGGATGCCAGCTGCGCTGACTTCTATCGGATACAAGCAGCTTACGCTGCCTTGAGTAAGGCAGGCTGCGCATAGAGGACTTGGGACATCGTGGGGTGTGAGGAGATCTTGGAGTGGGAATTGAGGAAAACTGATGCTAGGATATGCTAGGATATGCTATGTGCTACTAGGGTGCACCATTCATGGCATGAAAGAGGCATGTCCTTCTTGAATCGACGGTGCTCAGAAAATGTCGGAAATGTCCATCATTCTTCGTGGTGTACTGCCACTGCAGTTTCTAATCACCAACTATTTGATATTTGATCATATCATATTTTTATATTTGGATGTATCTCGTATATAGTATATTTCATGATATCTCATGTTTCCACAGTGACTGGTGTTCAGGCCAATTCTGTTGCACCGCACAGTGGATTGCAGAGCGCGCACAATGATGACATCTCAACATGATATCACTACCAAGGCTTTTCAAGGCACTTTTAAATTTTTTCCCCTCTCATTCCGCTTGTTTTGATTATCAACGTCTATCCGCACTTGAGCTTCGAGCATGTGTTTGGACCTTCCATGCCCCTCTCACCTTTGAAAGAATTTTGACTGCCATTTCAGCCATGTCCACACTTCTCCCGACTTCATGTAGCATCGCGGGCCAGACAGGAGTTTGCCTAAATGAAACTCGTGTTTGCGGGTGGAAAAAATGTGCAAAGAATGGCTGCTGGCGTGTTGTGCAGTGCAGTTTCCGTTTGCTGATTGTTGTCAATGTTGTCATGTTTGTTAAATTTGTTGTCCCGTGATGTGTGTCAATTTGCCAACGGCCGATGCAGTCCGGAAGACGCACATACCTACATAGCTACGTACCAGGAGCATGTGACAGCACACCAGACACCAAACATGATATCTTGTGATGTTTAGGCTTGCGAAAAGGTAGATAGGTCACCAACATCGAGGAGTTTTTGGAGATGTGCACCACCCGTTTCAAAGTGCAAGATCTTCAGACTCTTTGATGCCGTTGCAATCTCAAGCAGCTGAGAAGAAGAAATGATTTGACCCCTGTTGCCATGCAAGGAGATGGTCTCTTGACGGCACATTCGCACACATGCGCTGCGTAAGTGGGTCACCCCCTGAAATGTGTGAAAGTGGTTGTAGATGAATGTAAAAGTCTATAAGTATGCGTTCAGGTCTATAAGTCTCGAAATCTTCTTTCGATTTAAGGGGATGAGTTTTAAAATGTTTTAAAATGTTTTGAAGTTCGTGAAAGTTGCAGTACAGTACCTTCTGAGCAATGCAGTGCCTTCTGAGTCCCCAATTGGGGCTTTGGCGCAGGTGGGGGCATGCACAGCGGATGCATGCCAAGCGGATGCATGGGGATGGCCATGACTGGCGGGATGCCGAGCATGGCTGGGACCTGAGTGTCTACAGCGAGTCGAGGGATGTTCAGATTTTCAGCACTTTTGCATTTTCCTCTACTGGGAGATTTATCTAAACAGATTTAAACATTTAAAGATTTAAAGATTTAAACTTCACGTCTGTGTTCGACATAATTTCTACATATTGGAAAATGGTTTGATCATTTTTGCGAAGAATTGGTTCTCTCTGGCAACGGAGGTGCCTGGCATGGGAATGGGCATGCCTTCGATGCCAAATGCAGGGCTGCCAATGTGCCAGCCCATGGGGCAGCCAATGGCGCAGCCGATGGGTATGATGGGTATGTGCCTAGATTGCAGCATCGTCCTCACTGTATTACAATATGTACTGCAGTTTTGTGCAGTTTTTATGTTTAGGTTTTTCATTTGGCGTGACATGCCATGACCTTTTCTTGTCCAGCAAATGACGGCAGCTGCCAGGTCTCCCATGAGCATGAACCCCATGATGATGAACCCGATGATGGGAATGATGTTGCAACCTCAGCCGCCTTAGCACATCGGAAAGCTTCAGAGACATTCAGTCATTGCACTGCAATTCCATTGGAGATACATGGACATGTTCGTTTCCATTTTTTGAGGACTTGCAAGATGCTGCTGAACATGTTGGAAAATGTTGGCAAGGTCTTTGAATAATCTCTTCCCCCGATTTTTTATTTAAAGATATTCAAAGAAAAGGATCGAGTTTTAGCAACAGGGGGGAAGGGATTGCTTTAGCATGGACACTTTGGAGTCTCAGGATGAATCCAATGGGCAGCACGTTCACTACCTCAGAGGTCTCAGCCGTGCGTTGTTTCAACGTTTTAACGAGATTTGAGGGGAGAAAGGTAATTGTGTGATCTGTAGGAAAGGCAGTCGTTCAGATCACATCTGGGGCATACAGTGGTACACAGGTATACGCTATACGTATGGCATGTAATATAAATGGTATGTAACTGTAAAATATTGTAAACATCTGTAAACCATGTGAATAATCATTTTCAACTCGTGCACTTTTGCATGACAGGAACTTGAAGCATTTGTTTCTCTATGTCGCGGTGAGTGCACGATGTGCTTTGTATGCGACAGCCCCGAACAGCGGCACTGCATGGAAATATGCGCTGTATGGAATCACGTTACTTGGGCTGCCGACACAATGCCGAAACTCTGAGCAGAGTCAGGAGCAGAAGAGTCCTCAGGAGGGTTTAGTGGAAAGCGCCTTGACTGCTGTAGCGTGAAATGTTTGATCGGGGCATCCAGCCACAACCGCCCTCTCGTTCTTGACACTGCATTCCGGCGGAGGAAAGAGAGAGGCAGAGAGATTTGTGTCTGAGGGTCTCTGGTGAATTCTGAATCGATTGTGTATTGTTTGAGGTTTGCCGAAGGATAAAAGAAAAGGAAGAGGGAAGGGCAAGCTTGCACCCAATGCTGAGCATTGCCGGTACCTCAGTGACCGGAGAGGGTTTGATTGCCTTATCGGCCATTCTTGTTTCATTTTCTGCGGCCTGTCTGTCAGTGGCACATTGATACAGATTAACATGAGTCCTCGCGTCTCCCCGTGGTTGCCCTCAAAGGCCAAATGCCAATAGATCCGCAGGCAAGGCCGGTGCTGCTGCCATTTACTTCCTCAGCACAACTGTTAGCGAGATGTACAGAAACCTCACTCCCTCGTGTGTCTCCGTTCTAAGTTGTGGTGTGTTTTTTGTTTTTACCCCTTCTTTCAAGTCATGCAATTGGTTGCAAATGTGTTCAATTCCCTCCACTGAGGGTGCAAACAGTGCAAACATAGCAGCTCAAGCTACAGTAGCTACATCTTCAAGCGCCACCTGATCCCACTGCCACCACCCTTCCAAACTCTATTCCTCTTGTGAGTTTGCCCGGTTTGAATGCTTGATTGCACCCTTGTCCAATCTTGCCGTGCTTTGTTTGAGGTTGAAGCTTTGTGTAAGACCTTCAACATCGAAGATCGCATTATGCGACGGCTCAATGCCACAAGCACAGCTCAAACTGACGGTCATTGACATGCATGCGTAATTGTTCACATGGACAAAATCCGATTGCATCAAGTCAAGCTCTTGGCACAAGATCGGTTATGAAGACAGCATTTGCAGCGAGGATGTCATGCTGACTCGGGAATCGAGTTTCGACTCAGACATGAAAGCATTATGGGAGGCAACGGCCGCACGGGGCTTTTTTTTTGGTGTGTGTGTGTGTGTGTGTGTTTGTGCATGCGTCTCGTCGTGCTGGTTTGCCAGGAAGATAATGAGGACATAGAGCATTGTCCCCTCCGGGGTTTCAAGATGGTTTGACTTGAGAAACTCAGGTTTCCTTACATTTAATTTCCTTTCTCGCAGGTTTGCGAAAATGCAAGCAAGCCTTCTGGCTTCCTCATGGTGAAAATTGGTGAGATGGAGTCACTTGTCTCAGAGTGAGGTGCTGCACGTTTTGTGGTGTGTTTTTTACTGTATTTGTGTTGGACGGGGACGACGGCAAGACGCGGCTACTGTGAAGGTCAAGGGAGGAAGGGGATAGTGACGGATAGTGTGCCGAGCCTGGATGTCTCTGATTGAAGGAAGCTTTCTCTCAGTGAGAGCTCAGGAGAGGTTGCTTTACTGGAGCTGGAAAGCTGGATCAAGATTCAAGCTCAGGGGACAAGTTGGGTCAAAGTATTGAAGCAGATAAGCAGATTCTTCTTTTTTGAGCTTGATATATTTGATATTGAGCTTTCAAGCTATGTCTTGGCTGTGTATTACTCTTTGTTT
This sequence comes from Symbiodinium kawagutii, assembly GCA_009767595.1. Lineage (NCBI taxonomy): Eukaryota > Dinophyceae > Suessiales > Symbiodiniaceae > Symbiodinium > Symbiodinium kawagutii. The sequence goes on along the minus strand of VSDK01027036.1, from coordinate 377,999 downwards.
TTCAGGGAGAAATTGATGCAGAATAGTCATAGGAGAGTAGTTCCGCAGAGCATTTGGGAACAGTTCCAATCCTACTGCTGCGTTGCATAAGACAAGGGCATCAGGTGCCTTGGAAATACTTACAACTGAAAGAATGCATGATGCCAATGACCCCGGTGCTTACTCATATCGCAATTATTACAACTTGGTTGAGGCCATGCTTCAGTTCAGAAACCGCTGGCGGCTCGATGACAGGCAGCGTGAGCATCTCCCCAAGACCGTGAAAAGTCTTGCTAACTTGAGCGTGAGAGAAACAATGAGAAACATATATATATAGACGGTTATCTTATTTATAGAAGTAAACCGTCTAAATTGATTCAACAATATTCAAAATGACTTTGAAGAAAACATCCGCACCTCTTCCACAATCGCCTACGCCTCTCATTATGCCCTCGCGCTGCAGGGCCTTGGCGAAGTTTGTGGACGTAGTTCATCCGAGAGACGCGAAAGTGGAGGATTACCTCCGAGTCGCTGTCCAACATTTCGCGTTTTCAATTTAGAAGGAGATAATAAATAGATGTAAAATATTTAGAGTAATCATGTGTGTGTGTGACATCCTATGTGCGATTCGATACAACATGTCTGGTATGTCAATATCTTGTCAAATGTGACTGCAATTTACTGTGTGTTGTTTTTGGTGATCTGGGTGGACATTTAAAGCACCTCTGGCATCTCAGGATATGGCTCAGATGGATAAGCTGCTGAAGGGTGCCGCGAACCCTTCTCAAGCGATCCTGTGCGGGCCCTAGGGGGTGCATCCATGCATAGGATCAACGCATCAAATTGGAAAGAGAGAGAGAGACTGAGAGAAAGGGGAGAAAGAGATAGGTTTGTCTTCTGACAGTCATGCCCGCCAGAGAGAGAGAGAGAGAATGACTCGCGGCAGATAGCATGGAGCTTGTGCAGAAGCCTGCTTTTTTAGATCGATGAAATAGAACTAAGCGGTTTTGGGATACTTTCGACATCTCTATTTGTAAGCCTGTCCGGTGTGAAGTGGCTTGACGTCTGCACATGAGTGCATGTGACAATGCTTGAGCCAAGGCCAATACTGAATCATTTGAAGCTCACGTCTTAGATTGCATCTGTGACATCATGAAACCAGCTGCTATCAGCTGCAAGTACCAAGGGTTGTTTGCCATATGATGTCGAAACATCCGCGTTGACGGCCCCTGTGCGACCTGATGTCACCTGATGCCTGGTTTTATTCGACTTTTGCTTTTGTGTCTATGGGAAACCAATGAGGGCAATGGGAAGCCTCGACGAGCTCATACGGGAGCAGAAAAATGGACGAGAGAAGGAGCGACGAAGTCGAGAGCGTGAGCGCTACAGCAGCACTTCGAGGCATCCCAATACCCAGCACAAAGAGGGCCGTATCCGCGGCGCAACCAATTCCACTGGATATTGGCGGGATTCCGCATGTACATGCTCATACAATCACCATCAACCACCTGTACATTGCTGTGAATCCGAAGCCTTTGCCCATCGCCTTACAAGCCGATGCCAGGTCTCGGTCAAGATCCCGTCGGAGACGATAGGCCCAATTCGTTTGGGAACGGGCTAAAAATGGCTGCAAGACATCCACATCCACAGTGCGCATGGAGCTTTGTAATGAATAAACATAAATAACCATAAATGTGCATTTAACGTCATTGATAGAGCAGTATATAACAATAACTGACATTTGTCATGCTATTTATCGCGCTTGCAGGCTAAGAGTTTCAACACTAGGCCCGAAATTCTGATCTGGATGCATCAAGTTCGCTACATTCTGAAGCCTCTCAAAGATTCTCAAAGTGCATTGTCAAGTATGTGAAGTCTCGAAGTGTGCTTCTTAAGTGTCAACTGATACAGGATGATACAACAGTTCAAGAAACATTTGCACCCCAAACACAGATACAGCATGATCAGCATGCCATTCAGTGCGTTGCGCTTGGAGTTTTGGCACAGGCACAGCCCTCACTGGTACCGCGTGTACTTTACTCAGTTGGCATCGAGCACCTCACTTTGCGTGTCGGAACAGCGTCCAGCACGGTGAGTCCACCGAGTGCTTCGCCAAGAATTAAACTGTTCGAAAGCCTGTATTGACGCCTATAACTATAACTACTAACATCCTATAACTATAACTACGTATAACTATAGGATGTTAATAACTACTAGGTATCATTACTAACCAATACCAGGTCCTCCATGATATAGTTGCTTTTTGACGTGCACGAGTTTAATATGAGCGTTGCTTTATCAGCCATGCCGGGATCCACGTGGTGGTCATTGGGGATGGTTGATCTGAAAAGCAGGATGCGCGCACTAGTTGAATTGGTGGTACTGTTCTGCATGTTTGAAATCCTAAGCCTGGCAGGCTAAATAGCATGCACGCACCCAAATAACTTGTAAGTGGGGCCGGTTTTGTGCAGCCCACGTCCATCATGTCCTGCATACATCATGTAGCTTCACTTGTGGCATTCTGTGGCATAATTCATCATGGCTTGCATCTGACTTGCCACAGCTCATCGCTTTGAACTGATCGCAAACTGGGATATGAGATGATGTGACGGGTTCTAGGCCCTCCAGAGTTAGGTGTAGAATGTTGTCCCGAGTGACCAGACAAAAAGCTTTGCAACGCAAATGGCTAGTGCTCAGGGTTGTGCCACCCATGCTTTTGACAAGAACTTTCAGCTTGGTCAAGCACTTCGGCAGTGTCAACTAGAAGCTTTGGCTCACCAAAGCTGTGAGAAGACAAGTAGTTGAATGCCTCGGAAAAAAGTCAAGTTTCAGTGCACAAAGAAAACAAGTGCTATGTTCAAATCTTAATTGACTCGTTCAAAGCATTTGCAGCCAGTAGAGGTCACGGGAAATGCTTTCATTGCCATCAAGTTTCGGGATTTTACATGCCGTGCAAATGTAAAACAAGGAAGAACCATTAAGAGAGTCCTTCCAAATGTGAAGGACCGGCGAAGGACCTGTGAAGTACCTGCAGCAAGCTGCAAGACATGTGCTCACACCACATCCGGCGCGGACACTCTGACATCGTCGCAGTCTCAAGCAGTTCCTGCATGTTCTGTTCGGCGGCAAAGCCTGCTTGTTGCAGCCTCCATGGGCAGATGAAGGATGAAGGCCTCCCTGTTAGAACTGATTGCCTTGTGAAGAGCTGATTGCCTTGTGGAGCTGATGTTTGAGAGCTGAATGAATTGTTAATGAGCCCTTCATGTGGTGCAAACATGAACATGTGAAGACTGCAAAGGCGGCCGGGCTGAAAGGCCTTTGGGATGCGGAAGGTGACCGTGGAGCGCTTAGTCTTTGAAAACGTTTTTAATGTTTGATTGTTCTTTAACATGAAATCATGGTCTTAAAAAAAGTGTTTTTTTTGTTTTTGCCGAAGCATATGTTTCAAAAATCTTGAAATCTCTTGGGACATCCCGTGAGTCGATGAGGTTCGCGACTTGACGCACACGCGCACTGAAACGCCTTGGACATACAAGGAGAGATCCTACACCTTGCGCACTGCCTCAAGCAATTCTTCATTGCTCTTGGTTGATCTTCATGATATCAATTAGTTGTCAGTTGCATTGGTCTCCATGACTCCTTTTATTGGCCAAGTTTGCGGCATGATCAAACGAGTGGATCTCTCCACTTGCCACTCGAACGAAAAGCAAGCTTCGCTCTCAGGACTTCTGCACGCGCGCCGCTGAAGAAGTTCAGAAGTGTGGCGTGTATGTTCACCAAGAGCCCATGGTAAGGCTGGGGAAATCTTTGCCCTGCGCCATGCGACGCCATTCCTGGCATTTCATGTTGCATCTTCTGGCTATTCAATGCTACTCATGAATTCTCGTAGTGACACATTCTAGTAACGAATTGTGGGACCTCGCGGTTTGGGTTGCCCGCAGTTAAGGGGATTCCGGACACCTTTTTGATATGACTGGGCAGGCCACCCGGACCGTTGCGCTTGTACCCTCCGACGAAGGCTACTGGAGCAGCTCGATTCAGCAATGGAAACAAAGTAATGGGCACCGGGTCAGAGAATTGCTCAGAGGGCGCTCCCTAACATGAACAAAGGATAGAAAGAAGTGAGAAAGGGAGTGATAGAGAGAGGATGAATGAAAGACGTGAATGAAAGACGGACAGAGTTCGACGGATGTATATATACGGTGTGAATAGTTGAAATTTATTTTGCTCCAAGTGACCAATAGTGATCAAGTGCATTGAGTCATAGTGATTTGCTTCGCAGTTTCTTAAGTTCCTCAAGTCATTTTAAGATGTTTAAGTCGTACGTCTCAAGTATAAGTCTTCGTAAGTTTATGTAAATCTTAAGTTCCTTACATTTCTTAAGCGCTTGATGCGTGGCCGAGGACGTTCCTGGTCTTCCAGCAAAGCTCCAGGCAGCTGTTGGCCCCAATCTTCAAATTCAAAGATTCCGTGAGTTCTTCATGTTTAAATCTGTTGAAACTATATACACCTTCCCAGGCTTCCCAGGTTCCAGAACTTCCCGCAGTATGAAGATATGATATATGATGATTTTCGAAGATGTAGAAATTTTTACAAGGTAAAGCATATGATTCGAGTGTGTTGTTTACATGCTGGTGGCCATCCTACTAAGGCTACACTACGATGCTATACGGTATGTACTGTTGTGCTTGCACGTAGCGTGCATATGGATAAGAAGATGTAGCAAGACGGGTGTATGTTTGCAGTTCACATACATCATGTCCAGCATGATAAGGCAGCATGAATGATGCATCAAACATCCACAAATCTTTTACGTAAAGCATGCATGAACTTGCACATGCAGGTCATCCGGTCCATGAATGCTGCACGACAATTGTCAATACTCGTATTCGCATGTTTTAGATGTACGTATACGATTGCATAAGATTGCATATGTGCAATGCCATTCATGAAATGTTGATAGATCCCGCAAGATCCCACGTATTTCTTCCGCATCCAGCCATTTTCATACTACGTAAGTCACCCATGAATTTTGCTTCAGCAACCAGTAGGTTCTGCACAAGGTACCCAGGCAAATTCCTCCAAGTCCTGCGTAAGCCATCCATGAATTCTGCATAATTACGTCATCTACAAATGCTGCATCAACCCATCCGAGATTCATCCACGAACATCCACAAGCCCATAAATCAGCCAGAATAATATTGCTTCAAAGAAATCATAGATCATGAACAGGTCCTACACACTGTACATGTTCACTTCAAGATATTGTATCAGTTCCATGTTCCCTTTTTCCATCCTGCTTGCCTAACTGGTCCCTTGCCTGCTTTTCGTTCTTTTCCGCTCCCTCTCTGGCAAGGTCACTCCCTTTTAATGGCACGTCACCACAGACTGACGTGCTCTTGTTCATCAAGAACGGCTGAAGATTGTACTCAAGTGAAGCTATTGTGCAAATTGGTCATGTGTTCGGCAGGCTAAACAATTGTTGTGGACCATATGCATCCATATGCTGTATATACATAATATTTGTATATATTTGTTCTTGTTTTTTTGCACATTGTGTGTTTGAATGTCAGGATTATATATACTTCGTAAAAGCATGGAATACCAGGGGCAATCTAGCGCAGATACAAAAAGCAGCAGCAGCAACAACGACAACAACAACAATAATAGCACCACCACGACAAGAAGAAAACAGCAAAAACAAAAACATCAACAACAGCAGCATCAACTTCGAAGGCCACGACGACGACAACGACAATATTAGCAATTGCCAACAATTATCAACACTATTTGTCGATTCCAGCGGCTTCTCGTGTTCAATTCAATATCTGCGTGAAGCGGCAAGCGCAATGACAAAGCAATTCAAGCTTCTCCCCGACATCGATTGGCAGGCCGCAATCCACACTCCACCATTGCGTGGATTGCATTCGAGGCAGGGCCTGCAGTTGCCTTTGTTACGATTTGATGGATTTATTAGGCCTTCAGCAATGAAGCGTGAGCCTGAAGTTGTGTGGACCTGACAAGGTCAAGAAGATTCAACCCTTCAATCCACACCATACAGACGCTTGCAGATGCTTGCAGGCCTGCAACATCTACCGGGTCATATTCAGAAAGCAGTCCAGTGAGCTGGAAGCCCAGCAACCAGCACTGGTCAAGTCCAACCTGCCTTGAAAGCAGCGCATCCCATGTTCCCTGACACAGTGCCGCGAGCACATGCACAGCACATTCAAGACTCATGCAAGCACGCTCGCATTACTGCTTGCATTATCTCACATTCATTGGCTTTTCTCGTTAATCATCTCAAGTCGATGTGTTCACACTTGGCATCAGCTCCTGTCTCTTTTGAGTTTGCTGATGCTTGGCACTTCTATTGACAGGTGTTTCACATTGCGTTGCAAGACCCTCGCGGGAAAGGCCTCATATTCTTTGAGCATGCTTGAGCTTTGGCAAAGTTTGCTGACAGAACGAGTGGACACATGTGATTGGCTCACTTTGCATCCATGTCATCCCTTGTTTGCGTCATGGTATGTAATAAATTTGTCATGGTTTCATATAGAATATAGTCTTGAAATGTCTTGTGTTATTTGTATATATATATATATATATGTATATATATTTCTGTGTTTTCCCTCTTTGGTTTCCTCTAAGTCTTCCTTCGTTGACTTTTCTGTGCATCCAGGGCTCGCAGCCCGAACACATCCCCAACATTTTCAAGCAGGCCTTGCGGCAGCCGGCACAAAGACATACTAAGGGAGTGCCCCGGGCCCTGCCCGTGCCCCCCAATGGTACATCTTTTTGCATTTGTCCCCATGCCTCAGATTTTGCAGGAGATTGATGGAGGCAAAGTCCGATGGATCGGC
>VSDK01027036.1:346698-371135 GCA_009767595.1 Symbiodinium kawagutii | reverse complement strand
GAAGTCAATGGAGACCCACGGTCGATGTACTTGAAACATTTTCAACGACGTTGGAGTCAGATCTAAGTTGATCTAAGTAGTAATTGCGCATCTCGTGCTCTCGAGTCATTTCAGCAGTGAGTTCAAATGAGTTCATGATGTTAGAATGAGTGAGTCTTACGAGGTGAAAGCTAGCCTGAAGGGTTGAACCCTTGGTATGACATGGCAAACTAAGGCCTTAGAGGGTACTTCTGAGAAAGAGGAGACTAAAGTCTTAGGAGATGAGCCTAAAGGCAACACCTAGACTGGGCGACTGGCCACTGCAAAACCAGGTGCCAAGTATTTCCAGCCGCTCTCGCAGGCTGCGCTTTGCTGGTTTGCTGAGTGCTGTCATTTTCCCCTCACAGGTCTTCGCTGTTAAGAGACGGGGATTCACCGATGAATCAACTTCATAGAGCAAGAGACTGAGACATTTGAGGCTGCAATATCATGCCTCGCGCAGGTCAAAGAGTTCCGAAGTCGGAAATGCAAGAGCCCCAGGAGCCAACATAAACATTGGATGTTTTGATGTGCTCAAATGTCTTTCTACACCTATTCTTGAGCAGCTTCCGGTTTCCTTTTGCCAATAAATGCCAGCCTGTGATTGACAAACAATAAGTCTGTCAGCATGGCTGTCCATTAGACATGTTCGCTGCAGACGCGGTATCCACTATGCATGCTTGCCCTGCATTTTTTGGTTCTCCATGTTTGTAGAGGTCACCTAGGCGGTTAGATATTTGGCTTTTGCTTATCCAGACCATCTCAGGTGTTCTCCACATTTGTTTTTTCTTCTCGTTCTGTGATCCAAGTTTTTGCTTATGCAGAATGGGAAGATGAATAGAAGGGAGAAGAAGCCACAAGAATGAGTCACTGTAATAATGAGTGAAGTAATTTACTTGAATGAGCTGTTGCAGAATAGAGCATGACTCAAATTTGATCATTTGATGATGTTTTCATGTGTTTTTCTGTGTGTTTTTTAAGTTTTCTTTGTGTTTTGTTGTGTTGCCTCGGCCTCAAGGCTACCTTGCGTACCTGGAAGCGCTGGAGGGCGGCCTGGCGAAACGAAACATGTTCGGTCTCTCCAAACTTGAGGCCAAGAGACTTCCATACATAAGTTTATATATATATATATACATAAGTTTGCAAGAGGCATGAGTTAGAAACATGTTTGGTCCAAGAGGTATCAAGAGGCGTGAGACTTCGAAGAGAAAACGCCTCCAAGAATGCCCATGGTACTTCGATACATAAGTTTCCGTGCCCAACCTTGGCCTGACAGGGGGGAACAGTTCCAGCATGACAGAATAGGTCCATGAGATTTGAGTCACACACCCATACGCATTTCATGAGCATTTCATAAGGCATCCCACAAGGCATCCATCCTGTAAGCATCCCATAAGGCATCCTTTAAGCATCCCATAAGGCATCCTTTAAGCATCCCATAAGACATCCCATAAGCATCCCACAAGCATCCTTGAATCCAATTGAATCCTTTCACTTTGAATGAATTTGGAATAAACGAGAGTGGTCCCTGCAAGAATCCTGCTGGGCTTTGGGCGAACCATTTTGAACCGATACGCTATGTACACTCTTTGGGTGCCAGCGTTAGATTGCATATTGACGAAACGCAATTTCATAGGGTCAGGGTTGTTTTTCGCTTCGCTCGAGTCGAGGCAACTACTCCACGGTCCTGGGTGCTGCCGAAAATGTCTTTGAAGGGCCTTGACGAACCAGAGATTCTGATGCATAACAGGCGGGCGTTACACTCTTGCATTAACACCTTGCCTTGGATGGGTGCGCCTGTTGGCATTCATGCAGATTTAGGAGCTGCATATGCATACACATAAATGCATGCTGCATTCGTGTGTACGCCAGTCTTGCGAGCTCATTTAAAGACTCACCTGCTGGCGCAGTGCTACTTACAGAAACATGCAGATAGCGGGCGTGTTTGGATCAGCCAAGGGTGTAAACGTAACTTGCACCAGGCAGGTGTTGCTTGAGGAGACCAACGCAGGACTGACTTGAAACAGGATGAAACAGGGAGGTTGTCCAGGACGGATCTTTTTTGCACTGACCAATGTTGGCTACATTGACAAACATGCACAGATATTTGCATAAACTGATTCTGTGTACTATATACGTTTATTTATGTTTATAATTGAAATGTCAAAAGATATCCCGGAGTAGATACAGTATGAAATTGGACCATCTCAAATCCAATGATATCACGATGGTTGATGTTTTGGGGGGATACCTATTCTATCTACTCCTAGATGATTGCACCAGTATGGCAATTTACGAGAGAACCCGGCAAGGACCAGAACGAAAACATTGATTTTGCATTTTGGCCGGTTCTACACTGAAGCGACTGGCAGCCAGAAATGCCGCTTGAAATCATTCAAACCTTGGGTGTTTAATCTTTGTGTGGCCATTCCTGAGGACTCATGGGGGGGGTGCCTTTCTTGGCCAAGCCAGAAGGGTGAGCGAGCTCGGGCAAAATGACGGTGTTTGGATTGGCTCGCTGCAGACGGTTGCGCCCATGATGTTCCAGGTCTGATTATCGCCTCACAACTATTTTAAGGTTCCATCCCTTTTCTAAGATTGTCCTGTTTGGAGCAGTTCCCCGGATCAAAACAGTGAAACGTATGATTATGTATGATTCCTAGCTTTGCACCAAGATGCACCAAGCATTCGATGAGTGGAAAGGCGTGACATGTCAGTGCCAACTCAACGCGGTCTTTTTTTGTGATGGCACATATGGCGCTAGAGAAGGGAAGAATGCGTTTGCCGTAGCCGTTGAGCAATCAGAGTCGCGGCAGCAGATCAAAGACCCGCAGCAAAATGAAGGTCAGAAGGTCGCAATAAAGACACATGATAAGGATGAAATAAAGACGCACACACACACATGCACACGCATATATATATATATACACACTATATGTATATAATCGTTACCCGGACAAGGATCATATTGTTTTGATGCTGCCTTTGTTTCTTCGGAGTGCCAGTGTGCTACAGGGTGATCAGTGTTAAACATAGCTGAACATTGCTTTAGCTTTGGATTGTTGAGGGCAAACCCTTGGATGGTACGGCGGCCCGCGCCAAAAAAAATGGCTGAAGAGGATATGTTGACCCCGCAGGCACGGCATTGCACGTCTTGCTTGTGCGCAAAAATCGAAGGTTATCCAGTTGGTAGGCTGTCTCAGTTGCTTGAAGCTGAAAAATATGGCTGGCAAATGGCCCGTTCGGCATTGCTCATGGATCTCATGACAGATCCTTTCATTTAAAAGAAACCAACAAATTTTTGGTCTTCTGCACAGACAAATTTTTGCCATAGATTGAGCTTCAGGCTCATGGTAGGGGCTTTTCAGATCTGTTTTCACGCATCATAGTCGCACCAAGACCTTTCACAGCTAGATTGCATGGCAGGGCGTTCACTCATGCGATGTTTTCGCCTTGCCTCCAAGAGGTTGTTGTGTCCAAACTGCATTCTAGATAGAGTTCACTTGACATCATAATCACTATTCTGTACAATCATTTATCCTTTTAAAAAAAAAAACACACCACATATATGTATATATATATATATGTATATTGATCTATTTATATTTGTGTGCGTGATTAACGTTTGTATGTGTGTTTTCTTTTTGGTGCGTGGTTGCGATATTTCGCGCTTCAGGCCCTCCTGCGATGGATCGTTTGTTCCCTCTACATCGACGAAGCGATTCCGCGTGGAGCTGTGCTGCAGTGGAGACTTGGGCTTACAGGCACTGAGAGTGTCAAGTGTCATCCCACGACTCATGCTCGATCTATATCTATCTATTCTTTCTTCACTCATCTCCCTTTATCTTCAGTTCTCCTCACTTCTCCTCACTTATCCTCACTTATCCTCACTTCACTTGTCCTCACTTATGCTCCTTTGCCTTCACTAATTTCACTGATTTTCACTTATCCTCATTTATCCCCACTTATCCTCATTTATCCCCACTTATCCTTACTTCTCGCTTATCCTCACTGATTGTCACTTCTCCTCACCTATCGTCACTCATCCTTATTTATCCTCACTTATCCTCACTTCACTTGTCCTCACTTATACTCATTTACCTTCACTAATTTCGCTTATATATCTTGATTTTTCTTCACTTATCTCCACTCATCCTCAGGTTTCTTAATTTATCCTGTAGCCTCACTTACCTTCACCAATTTCACTTGTCTCAGCTTACCTTCACTTTTCTTCGCTTATCCTCTATTCTCACTTATCTTCGCTGCTTTCACTTACCTCCACTTATTTTCACTTATCTCCACTTATCTGCATATATTTTCATTTATCTTCACTTATCCTGACTTATTATGACTTATTCCTATTTGTTTTCACTCGTCCTCACTTATCTTCACTTATCCTGACTTATCTCTGTTTGTCTTCAGTCATCCTCACTTATCCTGACTTATCCCTATCTGTCTTCACTCATCCTCACTTATCTTCACTTGTGCTCACTCATCCTCACTTCGCTTATCTTCACTCATAATCATTTGCCTTCACTGATCCTCACTTTCTTTCTCTCATCCTGCAGTCCCTTGAACATGCATGTCACTTGAATTTTCATGGAATTTCAGTAAGGTATTGGCAGCTTTTGACTGGAGTGAAGCTGACACAACAGCAGCTTGTGCCTGGTCGTATGCACCGATTCGCTTCATGTTCCGCAATCAAGAAGACGTCTTGGGGACACGATGCCATCGATAAAGTCGGTTTCTGATGCGACCCTAATGCCAGGGGGGTGCTGGACTTATATTCTGTTTTGAAAGTTTGGTTTCTCACAATAAACGTTCTTATATTGATTTTATGTATACATTTTAAACCTTGTTCATGTTTGCGTAAATTTCATGGTGACATCGAGAAGCGCGAAAGACTCAGTGAGTTCTTGACAGACTTTGAGTGCCGGGAGTGCGAGAAGGCTTTTTTTTAGGAGATGAGGAGGATGGCATGAGCATGCATGAGCCGTCTCTTAGCAAACAGTTGAAATTGGGGTTTTGCAATGTGATGCCTTGATATACTTTGTTTGTTCTTTCGTGGCTTCCGCCTGCTCAACTATTTTGCCTACGAGTTGGAAACACGGACGACATTCCACCCCATGAAGACACGCATGTTGCATTTGTGAGACTAGTGCCCTTCTACAAGCTCGACGGTTGAAAGCTAGAGATGCAAGTGCTGTCTTAGCGCTGGCGATGCTGTGCCAGATGCTCGCTAGCCCTCTGGTTCAGCATGTTATGAGCCGGGGCGGAAAGTCAGGTGCAAGCCCGAATATTCATATACCCATTCACTTGTTTCTGCTCCAAAAGAGACGAGGTAGAAAATGAGTTAGATAGAGAGTACAAAGACGTGTTAAGTTCAGTGTCCCAAAAGCATCAAGACGGTCACACCAACTTGTTGAAACATGGGAGTTGTTTCTGAGGTCACTCTCGTAGAATCGACGCCTGGGGTCTCTTTGGATCCACCGGGGTCAAAAAGGCCGGACACCGGAGGATGAATGACATAATGAGCGGCATCATATTGGACGACTTTTCTCTATTTTGCAAGGCACGTACTGTATCTAATGAGCAATAATCTTCCTCGCAGTGCTTCTATCTCTAGGAGTTCTTGTTGTCCCTGCGTTTGTGTTTTGCGTGTGTGGCACGTGCGTGGCACGCTGCATTGCCATTGGCCAATCCGGATGGTGTCCAGTCTCCTCTGTCCTCCTGGCGAAAAAAACAGGGAAATCTACAAACCACTTGGTGAGAAAAGAGTCCCCAGAGTCCTGATTGTTTTTTAATTAGCTATGATTAGCTCCTCTATTCTCGTCCCATGTTCTGTCACTTCTTTGCTTCCGACTGGCAATCATACTTTGGCGATCAGAAACCGTTTGTCATCCTTTAACCTTGGCTTCCGAGAAAGTCTACAGAAGGGATGCACCAAGAAAGGGTTGCATACGGAAGCGGTCAAGGATTTGCTCCCTTCCACATCCTTCCATTCTCACCATTGAGGCCTTGATGTCTCTCCTCCGTTTCCATCTTACTTTTCTATGACCCAACTTGGCCGTTTGAGCAGAGTTGTGAACTGTGAAGTTGTAGCACTTGGATGCTCTTGGATGCACTTGGATGCACTTAGTTCATCAAGCCTGGCAGGATGAGCTTTCGAGCAGTTCTAGACGTGCCACCCAAGAATTTCCGCGGCTTCATTCAAGAACTCGACGAAGCAAAGCCAGAGGACCATACCATAACTATCTTTGAGCATCGTTGGGGATTGGAGATGACGTACTTGACATCACATCAGACAGGTCTGTTTTGTGCTTTCAGTGATTCTTGCATTTTATTAGACAAAGCTTGTCTCAAAGAACGGGGCCCGGTAGTCACAGTTGGTCACGGCATGTAGCTGTCAGAAGGTTGCTGACAGAGTCAGAGTGGGCAATTCTCGCTGCGATCACAGGATATTGTCTCCGCACAGCTATGGGAGGACGCATGGGTTGATACACAGAAAGCTTTCAAAAAGGATACGATTAAGATCAGTTAAGATCAGTTAAGCTTTTTAAATCTCTCAAAATGAAAAAATATGTTTTTTGAAAGATTTCATTGAAAGCTTGACAGCTGAAGGAGATCAAGAATCTCCTTTCCCAGGGAGGGTGGCCCAAGTGCTCAGACGGAGGGCTAAGGGCGGTGTCGCTGGCAGCCTGGCTACAAGATCAGCAGCTTGGATCCAATGGGCACAGGAAACAGATCGAATGCGTGTGAGGGCGCATGTTCATATTCCAACAGAATTATGTCTTCACTTTTCTTCATTTATTTCTTTATTGGTTTCTTCATTTATTTCTTTATTGGATGGTTTAGTTAATTGTTCAGTTATTCAGAATGATTGATTGATTTGATGTTTATTTGAGTTTCTTCTCTATTTCTATATTCTTATTGTGTTTGTTTTCATCTAGTATGTTTCATTTATTTACGGTATATTTAATTTTGTTACTACATGCGTAATACATATATGTAATATGTATATACACAACTGCGTGTGTTTGTATGACTGCATTAAGCACAGCACCAGTCCAACAGCCAAGGTCAGCAAGTCTCAGTCGCTCAGCCAAGTTTAGCACAGCTTGTTGACAGTTGCATGTGTTGGAATCTCCCTACAAGAAACTGTTCTTTTGATAGCTGCGCGAGGTGTTCCAGACGAACTAGCTGCCAAGCTGAGGTGAAGTTAGCTTTGGACGTTTGATTCAGATCATCCAAGTTCCAAGCTTGCAATTTTTCCGCTTGCAGACTGTGCCATTAGCATTGGAATAGCGTTTGTGACGATTCTCAGACCTGGCAGCCACAAACAACAAAAAGAAAGCGGTCATTCCATCTTGTTCCCCTTGGTCGTCATGGTTCAGTGATTTTTGGGAAGCAACCGTTTCTTTGTGATTGTTGGGGCGCCCACTTGATACAACAGATTACAATATTTTTAATGGATGCCTTGCACCGGCATGAGGGTTTCCAGTCTTGTCATCTCAGTGACACTGCTGAGGTCGGTTGCCACCATGCCAATGACAGACTGTTGGGCGTTCGAGACGGTGCTTTGGTTCCGTATGCAGAGTCCGACGCCTGGCTGCAGCTTGATGATTTGTGATGAGGGTGATGTTAATTTGTTGTACATGTTTCGACAGAGAAGCACCTCCTAAACGCTTCGAATTATTTGAAGAACACCTATGAAGTTGAAACGAAATAAGCTGGAGCTAATGTGTGGGGTAGCCTCAGAAGAATACGAATCGGATTTGTACAGGAATGTTCTGGATACCAGCCATCCAGACATTCATGATGCCGGTGCTTCTATGGATCCCTTGCTTCAGTTCAATACAACCAGCAGTGGCATTTGAACTTGTTGGATCATGTTGGAAAGGAATGGAAAAGATGTAGGCCTGCACAGGGCCCAAGAATGGTTACGTCTTTCAGATTGGAACATCGTTCTCGTTCATGCTATGATTATGGGTCTGGCCTCTGAGCCCTGGGACGAGGAATTGCATGAATCTACGGTAATCTACCATGATTCTATGAATTGCAATGAATTGCACATTTTTCACATGTATCGATTTCAATCTGCGAAATATTCTTATCCATTTTGGGTTCAAAACTGCCTTGTGCGCTCCAGGAAGAATATGAGAGACTTGCAAATGCTGAAGCTGGTAAGCCCACTGGTGTGAAGTCAAACGAGGCACTTGTCCGATGAGTTTGCATGACGACAATCATGATACGGAGCTATGTTTATGATATTTATTCGATTTTTATGATGTAAATACGTTTACACACATATACATTTGTTTATATATTTGCAAGCGTGTGTGTGTGTGCCGCATTTGTTGGTTTATTTATTTATTCATTTATTTGTTTATCATCATTTATTCATGTGTTTACATGTTGATTTATGTGGGTGTTTATTTGCATATTTTCAATTCAAATTGTTGCCCTTTTGTTTGATTCTTCAGTGTGCGAGCGCATCATTCTCGCCATCAGCTTTCCAAGTGCAAAACCTCACCTTTACAGCTGCACTCGCCAGACGTACATCCAGACCTGGGATGAATTGTACAGCTGCCTGCGCTGCTTGGACTGGATGTTTTGGTGGTTCTTTCCAATTCATTTCAATACATATCAATTCATATGGCTCCAGTTTGATCAAACGGTGGGGAGCCACTGAACCATGGACATGAGAAATTCAAAAGATGTAACTCACCTGCTTGGATATCCTTGGCTAACAATTTTGTTGGATATTTTTGGTGGCAGCACTTTGTACCGCATGTAGCTTGCCTACATCTACATATCTAAGCACCAGAGGACTGCATAAGCATGTGGGAAAGTTGGACTCACGCGAAGGGTTGTGTACTGTAATAAGGCCTTGCTACCCACCTAAGGAAAACTTATCATGAGCAATCCCAGACAAGAGATCGAGATCTCCCAAGTCAAGTTGCAGTGCCGGTCCAAACTTCGGAAGGAGCGGAGGTTGAAGCTTTTGGTGCCTTGATACGCCTTGATTTGGTTTCAGGCGTTGCCAGAATACAATTTTACTTCCCAGTTTCCAAGGCACAAGCTTAGACGCTTAGATCATGACAGCCCAAGATTAATAGATGAGATCCCTCCTCTCTCAAGGTCCAAGTCAAAAAGGCCCATCTTTTCTCCCACCACTTGATGATAGCCACTAATAACGCCTCATGGTCAAAGTCGCAAGGGCTAGTTATCCCTTTCTCTTGACCTGTCCTTTTCCCGTTCACGTCTTGCTATATGTACTGTACTTTCTTCATATTTCTCTCTGCCATACTTTTGATTTTTGTTGTTTTTGTTTTTCTCTTTGCCCTTCTATTTGATCTATATAATCTATTTTGTGCATTACCCTTCTCTTTCTCTTTTCTTTGCTCTCTGCCTTGATTTGCCTTTCATTTCTATCTCTTTAGATTTCTCCTGATTTCTCGTTCTCGGCATGTGCCTCGCTATCTTTCTTCTTCCGGTCTATTTCTCCCTTCATGTTCATCGATCGCTTGGCCCTTCTTTGCCTTTTTATTTTCCTTCATTCCTTTTCTCTCTCACTGCCTGTATTTATTTTCTCTTGTTTCTTCATTTTCTCCGTTTCATGTCTGATCCTGATCTTTCCCGCTTTTTTTTTGTCTTTGCATTTCATTATTAATTTATCTTTCTCTTTCTATTTTTCTATCCCTTTTTTTCCCTTACAGTAGCGTTTGCCTTCTCCTTTCGTGTTATTCCTTGATCTTCTGCCAAACCTTTTCCTTTCTTTGTCTCTTTCTCTTTGATCATCTTTCTTTTGCTTGATGATTTCTCTGCAAGAACTATATGGTGTTCTTTCTTTACTTTGCATGCCTTTTGCTATGTTTCTGTTTCTCATTGGGGCTTGCCCAAGTTGAATAGCTATTTGAACCAGATGGTCTAGACCTCGACCTGGGGGTTGGGAGAAGCAGCGTCTAGAGCACTATTTTTTGGGGATCTACACCCTAAGTTGTTTGTCTTTAGACCCTCAGAGTCAGCACGGTCATACAGGGCCTGGACTCAAAAACCACAGGTATCCACGTGTTGCGCATGTCGAACCACTATATTGCAACAAATGTATTGTGATTTATTGTTTGTTATTAGTTGTGTAGATAATGACTTGTACTTCATCGCAGTTGCTACTGCCAAGGGAGCTTGGCTCATCCAGACCTCAGCAGCGACTATAAAAATGGACGCAGTATGACGTAGTGTTTTCTCCCCAGTGGCTCACCTCACAGAAACGAAGAAAATCAGGAAAACAACGGAAAGCATTGATCTACCACTTCCAAAAAAAATATGCCACGAGTCCCCAAACCTGCCTGACAAATCCCTGAAGCAGTTGTCAGAGAGTGGTTGACTAAAATTGTCTTTATATAATCATTCAAGATACAGTAATGTAAGTTGTGTCCTCCCGAACATTGTGGTCTCTGTCAGTCGGATCCATTTGCTCCAAACTCCTCAGTCTTGTTTGTTTGCCTCAGCATTTTCCAAAGGATTTGATGGAAGGTTTCTAGACGCTGTCAGCATGTTGACTGGTTTGCATCCTCAAAGGTTGGACCCAACAATTCTACTGAAATCAAAGGGTCTAAGTGGAAATCTTTGGGGGTGTTGATCGCCCACATTTGCTGAGGCTTTGGTGAAACTATCCTAGACCCTGAGGGCTGAGCCCATCCCAATGAAATAGAGCGTTCAGAGAAACATCGTAGTACTGTACCTTTGAAAAGGTCCAACTCCAAATCCCCCAAGGTATTGTTACTCTACACTGTTTGGGTCCAGAGGGAATCCATTCTAACCCTGTAAGTGCAATTCAATGGACATTTTGAGTCACTAAAAAATCAAAAACGCATCCAATCTAATTTAATCTATACTCGAATCCAACCCCAAACCAAACGTAAAACCATCACCACACACCAAGAAAAAAAACAAAAACAACATTGAAAAAGGTTTCAATAACCAGCAATAGTGGGGGAGGAGCTCAGCGAGACTGTCTTCGGCCACTGCTCCCTGTCGAAGTTGCTCGAAGATCCAAGGTGCGTCTTTGATTTTTGAAATTTTGGAAATCGATTTTGACATTCTTCTGAAGCAGAAGGCAAGTGCCGGTGCTGTGTCCAGGATTAGCCAGTACCTCGACAGATGCGGCGATCCCATCAACAGGCTGTCCTGCTCTCTTACCAGTTGTGGAAGTGCCTTTTGCAGATCATAAGACATCTACTAAGACTCAGACATGGGAGATCATTACTCAGAAGAGACATTTGAGATCATTTACTGCGCACACTTGCACACATCTGCACACTACCCTTGAAAGATCTTCAAAGTATCCCAATGATCCAAAGATGTCCAAGAGAGAGAGAGAGAGTCTTGGGCCTTGTGAAAGCAGGCCATGCATCACTATTCGCAGAGCCTCGGCGTAAGCCATCAAGTTATTTACTGATTGAGTTGTTGGGGTCGCCTACGAGGGGTGGCGTATAAAGGACGAAACAACATATGGGAGTTGTGTCACACTTTGTGTCACTACCAAATCACATCTTGGAATATGGCGGAATGATCAAGAGGTCAGATGCTTTGAGCATGGAGCGGCGGCGCTCACCTTCTCAGGATCAGGCCAATGGGCAAAATGGAAGAGGGAGGACTACAAAGGAAAGTCCAGTAGCAGTCACTTGTCACTGGATTTTCTTGTATCTTTCTTGAGGTATACACATAGGTTTACCATGTCATTGTGTGTTGGCGACGTTGAAAACAAAGACTTTTGGAATTCGGCGACGGCTCTCAGCACGGACAACGAGGCGAGGTTGAGGATCCTTGGGCAGATGGTCAGGAGAGCTTCAGCCTGTGCGTCGTAAAGCTCATCGTAAGACTCGTCATAGCTTCTCCGTTTTCATCACAGCTTCGGAAAAATCTTGGGACGCTCAGGTGACTCAAAGAGGATGAAATCAGATGCAAAACAGATTTCAGTAGATTTTCATAGATGCTCTTCATCACGATCAAACAAATCAAGCTCTTTTCGAGCTACAGAACTGGGTGTTAGAATAGCTGGTCTCAGTTGCAAAGGATTTCTGCAGCAAGCCTTTGTTCCTAGACAACGTTGAAAGCAAAGCGCCAAGAAAATCCAAGAAATGGTTTAGCAAAGCAAAGCAAATCCCGAGAAATGAACAGCATAAAGTACAGCCAGATTTTATGCAGATGACTATGGGGAAGCACTGAGATGCATTGAGGAGGGAATCAAGAAGTGATTTTTTCCTTTTTTTCCACATGATTCGCAGGACCCGTGGGCTTCGTCCAAGGGGCAAGGGAAGGAAAATTCAAAGGAGCCGTTTTTGACCAAGGGCTCCTTGGTGACATTGCATACATTTGCATCAAGTGATTCATTGGGATTCAGATCTGTTAAGTGCTTATATTCTTTAGCACTTCATGTTGGCATCAAATGTTTGGGTTTGACCTCGTCATTGGGTGAGCCCGCTGAATCATTCATTTTGACATGAGTTGGCACGTCGAGGTGCTCGAAACGCAAAAGGGTCTCCCGTTGAAAAGGGAAAAGGCGCGGGGGAATGCGCTGCGATGGGCTGCATTGCTTCCGCGGCCCACTTCGCGCAGGTTGGAAGGGCTCCGAAGCTCCTGCGAAGGCAGCGGTCAAACCAACCGGGTCCAAGGCTGCAAACGCTGCAACGCCAGGCACAACGGGGCCCTGTGATGTCCTGTGGTGCGAACATGGTCACCCCTTGCACCGTAGAAGTGGCAGATTTCAGTCGCAAAAAGATTGAGGAAATTATGAGATACTCCGCTCTGGCGGGCTAACAACCACAGCAACCACAACAGCAACAATCAGGACGACGATATGTACATTCCTTTGATTGCGTGGCGGCAGCTTGCATGATGCCAGATGCTGATCAATTGGAAGATGCCGAATGCCAGCAGAATCGCGACATATCATGACTACGTATTCTCCCTTCAAACCCTGGCTACTCGGGGTGACAGTTGATCAGCACGCCTGATTTGTTTGCTGGAAATCAATGCTTTTTCGTTCTAGTCCTGCAGGCCCTTTTCTACCCGAGTGTAGTCAGATCTAATCGATCATCCTTATTTCTGGGCTGCCCGGATTCTCATGAGATCAACGCAGTTTGGTGTGTTTCGTCAGCGACAGGCTCGGAAGATCTGGTTGAGCCGGAGATTCCACCGGCAGGGCCACAATAAAAGGTCAAAGCTGGTGCCTTCGGCGTCTTTGTCTTCCAGCGAGGAAGTGGCTGAAGGGCCAAGGTGGGAAGGGGTGTTGAGTGTTGCCGAAGCAAAAGGAGAACATGAAACAATCTGGGGTGCTTGGGTTTGGAGCATGAACCCCCCACCCCTGCTATTGAGATCTCCTGGGCAAAAACCGCGGTGATCCACTTGGGACCGGGAAAATAAACCCAAACATTTGCTACAAAGAAAAGAATGTGTCAAGCATTTTTTCCGCCATGTGTCTTTGTGCAGCATTGGGTGTTTAAAAAAATCCTTTATATTCATATTCATACCCCAACTTGTTTGATCAAGGTTTCATTTAGGAGCAAAATCGAGCTTGTAAAAGAACACAGTTCTGTGACAGCTCGAATCAGAGTTGTGAAGATTGTGAGTTCTCCGGTCACATACTGACGATGAATCACATTTGGCCACATGAAGAGAACATATATAATTAGATCGAACATGTTCAAAAGCTGCGCCAATAAAAATACGGTGACGTAGACACGGCATTTCTTAAGCAAAAATGCTGATTTCACCCACTCACTGTACCGCAAAGCCCATGGCAGCATGCCCTGGCCACGGACAAGAAACGGAGTCATTGGCATTTTTGATCTTAGTGGATTTTCATTGATCCTGAACGCTTGGGAACTTCTTGGGTCCATGCTTTTCCCTGTTAAAGATATTAAAGGAAAACAAATTCAAACATATCGAATCTATCAATTAATTTTTGTCATTTGAGTACCATTTTGCGGTTTTCGGCATGATTTCGACCTTAGATTCCAAACCCCTGTTGCATTTGAGCGGTTGAGCCAACAGAAAACACAGTCAAAGCGTGTGGGATCCCATGTGCCGCTCATCCAAACCCCTTGCTTTTTTCAATGCCACACTGTCACGACGTGTCACGACACTGGTCATTGCAATCCTAGACTTTCGTGGCATGCAACGACCGGCACCGAGCACCAACTGAATCAAGAAACGGCCAGGTTACAGATCGGAAGGGAGATGTAACCTTGCCGCCTGCCATCAGTGTTGGTACATGTCATGGAGGCACAAAGTGACACGCATGGTGTGTGGATGTGCGTTGTATCTCACAAGGGTTTACGTATACAACTGTTACAATCCATCAGGTTTCTTGAGCAAGTGCTGGTAGGATCAGAGAGATGTAACCTTGACGCCTGCCATCAGTGTTGGTACATGTCATGGAGGCACAAAGTGACACGCATGGTGTGTGGATGTGCGTTGTATCTCACAAGGGTTTACGTATACAACTGTTACAATCCATCAGGTTTCTTGAGCAAGTGCTGGTAGGATCAGCAGCTGCGCAGACCATGACTTGGCACCAAGGAAAGTCATCGTTGATGTCACAAGATGATTGCATCGGGGAATTGATGTCTTGCTGCACGGCACCAATACATTCCACAATAATTGGAAGGGCCACCACAAGTGCACAGGCGCTCTTTCGAATAAGTGTTTGCCACCGTTTTAACGCACCTAGATGCATTGAGGTGCTCTAGGTAGCAGTTCTGGGGGCAAAGGAGAAAAAAGTGAGATTGAAGAGGGATCAGACGCACAGGAAGATTTTGCTGTTGAGAATTAAGTCGCTGGAAATGCTTGGACGTATAGTTGGATGGCAGCTTTGGTTCTTGGCGCTTTAGCAATTGTGTTGCGACACTTTCCTGCAGCATTGCTGCTTCTATACTGTGGACTCAAGGTGCATGAGAAAAAACGAAGTTGGGCTGGCAGGAGCGACCCCGCATACTCCAACCCTCCACACTCCCGCCCGCACAAGGGTCGCAAAGCTGCTGGGATTTGCAGGCCAATACAGTGGGTGCCAAGCAACACGACCAATATCGACCAATGGTTTGATTTTTCAACACAATCTTCATATTTTTCATTGCAGAGCCAGCCTTTATGCAAGAGCGGTCATAGAGTTTGCTGCATGCCAACGCATGCCAGCATGATCTAGCATGCCTTCATGCCGCGGCGGAAACCAGCATCGGTCGACTTTGCGACACGATTTTTGCTGCCCCTACGACTGCACATAGTACTGATATGCGTTGATCTTTCTGAGATGCCCAAGATTTTTGACCAAGTTTTTTAAGGCTTCATGGGTAAATCAAGTCATTTTCAGCAGATTTTTACAGGCTTTAATATCAAAACAGCAGCGCGGAGAGAAAGGAAAGTTCTGGGTGTCACATTGTTTGAGCAAGGCGTTGCTTTGCATTTTGGGCAGCCCCTCTGATACTTGTGATCCTGTGACTGGGCCGAAGACCTGCAAAGTCCAACGACCAGAATGGCAAGACTCCATGTGATATGAATGTGAAGGAATGTGGCCTAAGTCAGCAACGGGAGGAGGGCATGATAGGACATGCACATGGGGTCTTAGGCATCACAAGAACATTTGTTCAATTTTTTGAGAAACATCTCGTGAAACGCAATCGCCCAAAGGTTGATTGCAGCACAGCCAGATGAAGGACAAACTGCTTGGTTGCTTGGCTACTACTTAGATTACCACAGATGGGACGATTCGATTGCTTTCCAAGACCGCTACAGCCGCTACGTGGCATGCGTCCTTTTGGCCCAGCTCCCTGCAAGGTACGAGGATAGCTCATCCATCCGGGCAATTTTTGGAATCGCACTGTGCCTAGGAAAAAGTCCCAGTGTCTCCCAGTGATGCGAAGTGTGAAACACATTGAGACATACAGTATCATATCGCATCATACTGCATCATATTGCATAGTTTGTATGTAATTTGTCTCATCTCTTTATGTATGTGTGTGAGCATGGTTGAAATACATATCTACAGACACACTACTCACTACTGTAATTTTGCGTACATGTTGATATGTCTATTGATGTGTATCCGGGCGGCCTTGTAATTTGCGCCTGACCTATCACATGTGTGGTGAAACGCTGACTGATCAGACTTCAATTTTTTGTGACTTTGTGTTCAATTTGATTCCTGGCCTTGCTGAATGTGCGTCAGGTTGTCAGTGCTGGGTGTCTTTGCCCACTGCTTGATGGACTCCACCCAAGCTGGTTCAGTACCTTGGTACTCAGTCAATCTCAGTCATCGATTCATATCCGCGCTTGCAATCTGTGATAAGCAAACATTGTCACTACCATTGGATTCTTGGAGACCTGGGAAGACTTGGGATGTCCTCATGTTTGGATACATTGACATGGTGACTGCACAGGGCATTGGGAGAGAATTAGGATTTGATGAACATTGATGAAAGCACATGCCAGCTTAGCTCCTGGTGGATCAAAGTCATTGACTTCGGACAATTGGCAGGTTTGCTTGCTGTTCAACATGATCATGCAGCTCTTGATGGTCACATTTTTTCTCAATGGAAAGCCGCCCGTCCGAAAGTCCAAAACCGGACTTACAGATCTCATAACTTGCCAAGAGTTGCAAAGCCTTGGGCACTACCGTTGACGCAGAGACAGTTTTGGTCTTTTACTGGTACTGAGATGTACTGAGTGATTTGATTCGGCTCGGCTGAGTGCGGTACAGGTGTGAATCAGGGCGACCTATCAGTTGGATTCAGTTGGATTATAGCTCAGTTCAATGGCACCTCACACGCCACAGTCTGACACTGGATCACAGGACGACTTATTCCGAAGTGCATCACCAAGATCAAGGACTGATAGTTTGCACCTGTTGTGATGGATGAGTATACATCTATAATATATCTATAATTATACATATGGATTGAATTCTCCTGACGCCTTTGCATTAAGATATTCTTTCATTTGATTCGAAAGCATGCACGGCAATCAACACCACACGTCAATGGCAGTTGGCAGGACCTGTGCAGGACCCCGTTTTGGATGGTTCGCCCGTCGGGCACTTGCGTGGAAAGGTAGCAAGCGATGGCGAAGGCCCGTTTCAGTGGCTGAGTCGTTTTGAATTACGAGATATATAGAGACTTACAGAGATTTCATCAGGACTCAGGAGGTTTACTACCATTTGCGCGAGCTTGCTTTTGCTCGCTCAGCACTTGTCAGAAATTCAGATGGCTGGTGTGTATTGTACAATGCTGTAACTATACCATCATTTTGTCTAGGGGTTGGTATACCAGATTGAAGGGGGTTGCATTTTGCAGAAGTGGGTTCGACACTTCGGCATGTTTCTGGTCATCGTTGACGTCGTCATCATCATCATCATCATCACCACCACCACCACCATCATCATCATCATCATCATCATCATCATCATGATCATTTTGTTGTTTTGATATGTTTAGACAAATCATGACACCTTGTTCACTGTCTCTCTTGATAGCCTCATGTTACTTGTTGTCTTGCATTTTGGTCTAGCCGCTTAGCCAAGCTATAGGGGTGCCCTAGCAAAGAAAAAGCGTTTCCTGTCAGTGTCAATGTAGCCAACTGTGTGTGTGTGTGTGTGTGTGTTTGACTTTGTGCCGTTTGGGGTGGATGCGAGCAAGTGGAGATCTTTGCTGAGGCCGCATTTCAGTAGTGTTGCCTTGCTTGAATGAAAGCGAGTTCACCATCCAAACGGTCCAAAGCTTTTGCAACAGGAGCGTAGGTGGAGCACATGAAGCCTTGTTAGAACCCGAATTGAAGGGAAGAGCTTTGAAGAGCTCGTAGTCAAACTTCTATGGTCAATCCATTCGATCAACCGCCACTTACACTGCCTTTGGATGTGCACTCGGCACTCGACAAATCATTGCGGGCAGGACTCCTTCAGAGGCCCTTCAGGAGATCATTGTCGTGGATGATGGCTCTCAGCCACCACTGTCAATCGAGCAGCTTAGCCTTGAGGTGATACCAAGGTGATGCCAAGGTGATGCCAATGTGCAATGGGAAATGGGGCTGTGGCAGCCATGTGCACAGAATTTCGGGATAACATGTGTGAAAAAATTGATGACTGGTGTTAGCATCGTGCTTGCAAACAAGCGCACGAAATATTGCACATGTATCGTTACACTTGCATTTGCATAGTGGTACTAGTCGCACTTTATTGCACTCAGTTAGATGTTTTGCAGGGAAGTGGTTTGGTTTTCGCATTCCAAACAAGAAAATGAACGGCTTCCACGACAAGTTTGCCATGGAAGCGCGCCAACGTCTCCGAGTACGGCCACCGGATGATGGTCTTCCCCCTTTTGTCCTCGCGACGCATCACTTTGAAATGATTTCTAATGCATCCCAAATAGGCATTGCTTTCAGGCGTACTTTCAATAGACCATTGTAGACCATTATAGATCTAGATGTTTCAAAATGTTTCAAAGTTTTCCTCTCCTGAAAAGCCGAGAACTTGTGCGACCAAGGCTCTACAGGCGAATTGAGCCCAGATGTCGCTTGCGTGTGCTGCGCCACGATGATGGGCCACGCGGCCTAATGATAGCGAAGCAGACAGGCAGGGACTGAGCATGTTTGACAATCCAACTTATTCAGATCAACCCATTGGGTTAACATCACTATCGCGTTATGTGATGTGCCTTGTGTGTCCTCGTGCTTGCGCTTTGCATTATGGGGAGAAGCCCGTTGGGAAGCAGGTTGGAACCACAATCTGGTTTCCCAAAAAATCGTTCAGCCGAACCAGGGCGATTGTTGCATGACATGGAGCATTGTGTCAGTGGCTCATGCAGGGAAAAGTGTCATGAATACAGAGGCAGCGGCATAGCATGGCATAGCAATATGGCCATACACAGTCAGACTGGCAAATGATGGATATCATGGATACGGCTGGTGTGGTTGTGCCAGATGTCGCCATGTCAAAAGGCGGTTAGAATTATCCCAAAAGCGAAAGCTAAGCTCCAACAACCACCTTTGGCACAGAATCGTTGCGTATTTACGGTAAGTATTCATGCGGGGATGTGCAAGCCTGAATGAAATACTTATAGGTTGCACGACCTTGTTGGCAGTCAAAGCAGTTCGGAGTGCATTTCAATGGGCGCCGGAGCATGTTGCATGCAAAAGCGCTTGGATACGTCTGTGGATTGGATTGGCGATGCGTTTCCGGTAGTCCGTCCAGATGACAATAGTCCTTGCAGCTTCGCCCCCAGAGCTGCTGATGTCGTGGTGGGCTTGAAGGACCATGATGTGTTTGAAGATTTTGCAGAAGAAGTATCCTTTCAGATTGCTAGTGACCGTCAACCTCAAGTAGAGGCTGCTTCATGGCTGCCGGCCAATTATGAGATCAGACCGCCAGAGCCTGACGACATTCCTCCCATAGCCTTGGCAGTACATCGAAAGACACGAGTCCCAAGGCAATTGTGCAGCTTCAGAAAACCATTTGGCTCAGCAGCTCAAGAGCGACTGCATTCAGCAGTTTTTGCATTGCAGAAACTGCGAGAAAATGAGGCCATCGCAAAGGTGTTTGAAGTCTTTGAGGACTATGTGAATCTGCACATAGTTCAAGAGCTGTGCACAGGTGGCTCTGTATACGAACGCATTTTAGAGAGACAATATTTCACGGAGCAGGAAACTGCTGTGCTGGTGAAACACATGTTGCAAGCACTGGTGCCCTTGCACGCCAACCACATGTACCATGGAAGTTTGAACCCTGAGTGCTTCAGATTTTTGAACACTTCACCCCATTCGCCACTGAAACTGGTGGACTTCGGACTGGAGTTGAAGGCTCATCGCTGGGATGCTATAGAGCATGTCAGTGGCCCAGATTTGCACAACCCGTCATTGCCACACTTCTTTGAGACCTGCAAACTGGTATTTGTTGCACCTGAACTTGCCCCACCCCAACAGCCTCGCAGAAAGAAAGAAGCAAATCTGTCCACCAGCACCAGTGACTGTTGGACAGAAACTAGTGCAACGTGGGTTCCAGAGTCTGAGCAAGACAAGAGCTTGTTGGATGAAGAACTCCTCGCAAGCGTGCTGACAGAGCACGCAGACTGGGTCGAGGAACAGCGTTTTGCTTTGGCCAGCTCAAGCGGCTACTGGACAAAGAACCAGGCCGCGGACGTTTGGAGTATCGGAGCTATGGCATTTCTCCTTTTGTGTGGCTATCCTCCATTTTTCGCTCCTTCGCGAAACGCAATCCTGGCAAGAATACATCGTGGGGAAGTGGCCTTCGATCCACCGTTTTGGTCAAAGATTTCGGAAGATGCGAAAAGCTTCGTTTCAGGCTGCTTGCAGCATTCTTTTTGGGACCGCTTTAACGTTTCAGATGCACTGAACCATCCCTGGATCCTGCGACTTGCTGATAGCTCACCCTCTGGTGCTATGTTCGCATCTTTCATGTTGAATTTGAGACGTTTTTATCGCACTTCTTTGATCGAAATCTACACGGCCAGCATCCTCGTAAAGAAATTCCGCCAAGAAGATTTGCAAGAATTCCTTTGCCGCTGCAGGGAAATTGATATGTCTGGGAATGGCTTTTTTACTGCATCTGACTTGAAGCATGTTTTGACAGCACTGGGTCATCCTGCCATTGCAGAAACAATATCTACTCGGTTCTTACAAACATTTCGCCACCCTGGGGAGTCCTACATAGACTACATGGCACTGCTGGACTCTGTCCACTTGCAGCAGCAACGCAGCTTTGAAGACGAGTTGTGGCGCCATTTCCAGCGAGTGTTGCAGAGCAACGGCCGTTGCGGTGTTGACGGGGTTTGTAGCTGCCTATCTCTTGATGACTTGGGCATTGTTTTTGGTGATCCTGTGATTGTGGGTTTGCTCATGCGAGAGATACCAGACAGCCCTGGGTTGGAGGACGCAACCGTTTGCTATCGGCTTCTGGAAGCAGTACGGACTGAATGTGCCAGCAGGGGCTCACAGCAACTGGACTTTCGGTTTCTTTGCAACTTAATTCTCAAGCAACTGAAAGCTATGTAATATACAAAAACATGTATATATCTTAGTTTTTTGCCCCCTGCTATTTACCAGCACAGGTTCATTGCATTCTATGTTCTCAGACTATCCAAATGGCTTTCCTTTCTCCAAGATCATCAACGATGCATCCTGTGGCAGTTTGATCATAGCTTTCAGGGGGCAAAAAGCAGCATGTCGGACAAGATGTCCTGACAAAGTTTGAAAGAGGATGCTCAGTTTGATAGTCGAGAAATGTCAAAAACGCTCAAAGTGAGCAGGTTTGGCAGCCAAGATCAGCCCACACGCAGAAACCCAATGCACAGTATCAATTGGTTCAGCCGCTCGCCAGATCAATCCTCGAACACTAATGGCATTGATGGCATTGCTTGGCTGCCAGTAACTTACCGATGCATCACTCAATGCAAAGAATGAGAAACAGTGTGATGCTCAGTGTGATCATGCCTGGCCACTCTGCAACATGGCAATGGAAAAGAAATGATTCAATGAACATAACTGGACTGGCCAACCAGATAAGCATGGAAAAAAGTAGGTCATGGAACTATCTCAATATCTTCCTCGATAGACAAAAAGTAGATGCGGATTTACTGTGAATGGCCAAGAGATGCAAAGAGTCAAAACACATCTGTAGACGGACAGCGAAAGAAGGCGGTGACGCTGCGACTGGACAATTTATTGGTTTTTACGATGCTTGGCTGGACAAGGGAATGGGGCCTTCAACGGAAAAGCGTCAAGGCAGAGGGCCAATCGTATGACTGGGGCGAAGAGAAGAAATGGAATGCAAGGTATGGAGATTGTATGAAACTGTCATGAACTGTCTACGGATGCCTATGGTCTACAGACACATGGGATGTCATGGGATCCTGCGGATCGCTGCGAGGATCCTGGGTAATTTTCAAAATCAGAAGATCTTAGAATGTGCACGTTTGAGCTATGGAGGGGCTCCAACCAGAGCAGGAAAGTAGCTGACCCATGTCATCCCATGATATCCCTTGTCTATGTACAAGATGTATCAAGATATGTGTGGGTAGAGCATGTTCGTCATGTGTTTCTTTTTTCTGCCACACAGGATTGCCACGTGGCACCGCGGCTGGGCTGGCACATTGAGACTCTCGCACTTCTCCAGGCCAAGCACGAGCAGATACGAGCAGTATTATTTGCCATGTGTCATCAAGAAATGCTTTCAGAATCAATCTCTTGTGTTTTGGTTTCTCTTTGTGTGTATGAATGCATTGCGGTATTCATGGTGTGACACGGCTGCTGGGCAAATGCAATTGTTTATCTATGTTTATTTGTATTTATACTTATTTGTATGTTACCTTGTGTTTTTTTGCCTGTATGTATGAACATATGAGCAGCAGTTCTTTATTCTGTTGCTGTCACCTAGGAGGCAGTATCAGACCCTCTGAAATATGAGGATGGATATCAGAGATCGCAGCAGCGTCAAAGACCTCCATGTATTGCAGTTAACTACCACTGAAACTCCGAAAAGGCTTGCATAAGTAAATCCCTGCATCGCGTAAGTGTTGCGAAAGCTGTATGTAAGTGATGTTTGTGCCTTACGAGGCGCAAGGTGTGCGAAAAAGCCCTGTTGTGATTTTCTAGGCTTCAGTGACAAATCAACTCATGATACACTTGCCCTTCCAAACTGGGGCCGAAAAAGATCCGCATAAGCTGCGCCTAAGCCGGCCCCGCGGGGTGCGTTTGATTGCGCCCTTTCCAGGGATACAGCGTGAGCGGCGAAGTTCAGCCCAGTAGAGTTAGCTATTTGAGATGGTTAGTACAGGCACTTGACTATCTCGTGCCCCATTTGGGCAAATCGCCTTAAAACGTTGCAAATATTGCAAATACCATATCAAACTCCATTTCGGAAATGCGTGCCTTTTTCGTGAATCGCAGGCGAACTCCACATATCTAAAAACCACCTCCAGAAACTATTGTTTTTGAGCATGACCATTTCGATAGCCACATACCGTTGGAATTCACATGTCGCTCGGGCAACCCTTAATCCTCATGCTGGTGCAGCGTTTAGCTTGGTTTTTTGTTTCTTGCCATTTGCCAATGTTGAGTGAGTTGTTTGATCACTGGCCCGCCTTTCGGGCAAATCGCAGGCAAACTCCACGTATCTGGAAACCACTTCAAACGATAACATTGTTTTCAAGCATGACCATCTTGATACAGGCAGATGTCTAAGACGTTGCTGGGAGTAGTAGGAGTAGGAAGCAGGAGTAGTAGGGAGCCGGCGCTGGATCAATGGTCATTTGCTTACACAGGCCAAAAAGACAAATTTTCCCTACCTCGTCCGTACCTCGTCCGGGTACTGTTGCTGCTGCTGCTGCTGACCATTGGGACCATGCTTTGACCATTGTTGTCCCTGTATTATGTTTCTGAGGCGTTTCCATGCGTTTCTCTCGTCGCAAACCGTGCATTAAGGATTAGATTTTGAGCACTGCGATCAATAGCGTTCCATTGTTTTTGGACAGAAAATTGATGTCTAGAAGATGTTTGGCACACAGCGTTCCATTGTGTTTTCCATCAAGGCATGCTTTAGGCATGCTGTCTTTGAATCAGCGTTTACATTGTGATTTACATCAAGAAAATGATCGAGGCATGCTTTAGGCATGAGATTGTCAGGTACCTGTATGCTGCAACATGTTGCCGGGTAAGCCTGGCGAAACTAGCGAATACGGACAAGGCCCCGCGTAACCCAAAACTTGAGCCACGCAACAAAAGCGTAGCCAGACGCGTAAGCGAAAACGGTTTTTGAAGAAAAGATAATCGGGTTTTGACAGTGCTCATATGCATTTTTCATGTATTTTACTAACAATATATAATATATAGCTTTTTTGTCGTGTGTACATAGATACATATATGTACATATATATGTGTGTGTGTGTATGTGTAAATATATATATATATATATATATATATATTTGTTTATTTATTTATCTATTTATTTAAGTACATATATGTATTTGTAAACATATTTCGGTTGTTTGCACATATTTGCACTCATCTTAAAGAGAGAGGGAGAGATCATGTCTTGTACGGGTTTCAGCCTCCCCGATGCCAATGCCGGGGCAACCGAAATATGGAAGGATAAATTTGCTGAAGGCAATCACTATGGTAGAACATTTAGTATCAGCAAGAAGGTGGCGGAAGTCTCCAAAGAAATGGGCCTGCGGGAAGAGATAGTGGTGTGGATGATGGAGTATCGAGACGATGCAGATGATGAAGATGATGAAGATAATGATGATGATGATGATGATGATGATGATGATGATGGTGAAGATGGCGAAGTTGCAATGACGTTGACGATGACGATGATGATGATGATGATGATGATGATGATGATGATGGTGAAG
>VSDK01027036.1:328285-346611 GCA_009767595.1 Symbiodinium kawagutii | reverse complement strand
GAGGAGGAGGATGAGGATGAGGATGAGGATGATGATGATGATGATGATGATGATGATGATGATGATGATGATGATGATGATGATGGTGAAGATGGTGACGTTGATGATGATGATGATGATGGTGATGATGATGATGATGATGATGATGATGGTGAAGATGGTGAAGATGGTGAAGATGGTGACGATGCCGATGACGATGACGATGACGATGACGATGATGATGATGATGAGGAGGAGGAGGAGGAGGATGAGGATGAGGATGAGGATGATGATGATGATGATGATGATGATGACGACGAGGTTTTGTTCCTGCTCAAGCATCAGAAAACGTCACGAGACCCGTAGAGTTTGACGGCTTTGACTTGCACATGCGCTTTTGGGCTAAGCCCCGTGCTTTTTTCGCACATTTGATCTCCAAAAAGTGTCTCGAGAATGACAGCTTTTACGATCGCGCACTTTTTGCGCATCTCATTTTCCAAACGTCCCTCGAGACCCTCATTTTTTTACGATTTTGACTTGCAAACACACTTCTCTCCACGGCAGGGTGCAACTTTGACTGATCCCTTTTCCAACTGACCTCCGCACCCGCCCGCTTGACAAATCTACCTTCTCCAATATCCGAGAGCACAAAACATCAAAAACCACGGCACTTTGCGCTCTTCCTATCAGTCACCGACACATACATTTTTGACCTTCTCTCTGATCTGACTGACTGCTTCAACTTTCCATAAGTCGGACGTTTGACTTCCAAACTTCCTTCCGTCACAATGGATGTTGATATATTTGAATTTCATTGAACTTGTTCAAATACATTCAATCTGTATAGCAATTATTGTTTGTTCAATGGATTTCACGGTGGCCAGGAGAAGCCGAGGAGACTCGTGATCCCAATGATAGGGGCGTTGAACATTGACACCTGGGACGAGGTTCCCAATGGTGGTTTCGTCGGCAAGTGCTGGGTGAATTTCAATGCTGACACTCAGAACTTGCATTTTTGTGTATTCATTGATGTTTGATGTCTTTGATTTTGTTATATTTTGTTGATTTGTTCTTTATATTTCTATTTTGAAGTCTTTTTTGGGAAGCTCTTACCGCAAGTCAACAGAGGCGCAGATTGATAGATCCCGAAAGGGCTTTGGGTTCTGGATTTCTGGCTGAGGACTGGTGGTGGTACGACGATGAGTCTCCCTATTCTCCCGTCATAAGCGGTGGACTGGTGGCTACCACGCGTGTTTGGTGGCAGGAGTCTGGAGGGTTTGATCCTGGCATGCACGGCTGGGGACACTTGGCTTCGTGGCGAGTCGCATGTTTTGGAACCGCAAGAGGTCATTTTGGATCCTTGAAGATGGACACCGATGTGTATGTATGTAACGCAATGTAATGTGATGTGATGTTATGTTGTGTTATGTTATGTTATGTTATGTAATGTCATTTTAATGTATGTAGGTAGGTATGGTATGGTATGGTACGGTATGGTGTGGTATGGTATGGAATGGTATGGAATGGAATGTAATGTAATGTAATGTAATGCAATGTATGTATGGTATGTATGTATGTATATTTGAATTTAGTGTTTTAATGCTTCACGTATGTGTGCGTGTGTGGTGGTCTGGTGATTTGTGGTTTTCAGTATTTTCTGCTCGCATGTTTGTTTGATTGCTCGTCATAAAGTCATACGTTTGGGATTCTCACATTTGCAATGCTAAGTTCGGAATTCCTTTGGCAGTGATCCAGCCAGTGCTTTGGCTGACCCCCGAACAGGAAACATTTTCAATCGATTTGAATCGTGACATTTTGTCACAGCCATCAACACGTTGCGAGAGCCGCGAAAGGAATGAGCATGATCTTACATGACCTTACGTTTTCCACTGAGGGGGTGAGAACACGGAGCAGCCCATTCGAACCTGGTTGTGTGGAGGCCATTCTTTGGACCAGGATGGCTCTTGATTGACAGGGTGCTGAGACATTGTAAGACTCTAAGGGAAGAGGCCTTACAATCCAAATGTGCATGAATGAGATTGAATGAGTTGCACTATGTTGCATGAGTTTCCTGATGTTAGTTTTGGATTATTTTGTAGCTGGTCGATGGGATGTACCAGTTGAGATGATCGAAGAATAATCGCAGATGAAAACTAAAGATTCCAGAATCGAAACATGCAGTGTGATACTATTAGTTTCGTACATGTATATGATCAACGACTTTTATTCGCACAATTTATTCCAAGTAAAGGGCTCGCACTACAGTATTCTTTAGATCTCATCCATAGTTAGCTTGTGAATGAGATGGGTCCACCTGACCGACGAGATCTGTTGGTGTTAGTGCCCACATCAATTGCTTCTCTATATGCGGTATAGTTGAACGAGATACCTGAAAATGACATTATTCAATCCTAATTGTGTTTAAACTGAACGAGGCCGGGTCCGCCCTTCAAAGTATCGTCAAGAGATTTTGTATGAACAAAATCAGCCGCTCATATGTATATAGAGTGCCGTGCCCGCATGTGTTGTTAAAGCGGGCTTTGTGGCAGGTGATGTTGTGCGTGCAAGAACCAGCATTGTGGCACACATGTGGCGCACTGAGAAGGACCCGCGTGCCGTGGCCAAGTTTATTGCTGGCCCTTCGGAGTACTGGTCGCAGAAAGGAAAAGAAGAAACATTGGGGGAAGAGAATGGAAGATGACATGGGGATGTGACTTTGAGCTATTAAGGTGTTCAGGGTGGTTAAGAGGATATCAGGTGAAAGCATGTGCAGTTGGCAGGTGCCAGTTGCCTTGCCCAAGTGTGAATGTGCGATCGCTCACACTTGCAGCCATTTGCTATAGCAACGTATGTAACATGGGAGCTCAGGAACTGGCTCAGACTGGCATGCTGCGGTGATGAGTATTGCAGCAAAGTGCGAGTGGAAAGTGATGGAAAGTGTATTTTTGAGAATTTGAGGCACAATCGCAAGATACAAGATCCGGGAGAAGTACGACAACGTGGCACGCACAGCCGTTGCATGGTTCGACGACTTTCTGCCCAAATTTCGTAGTGGATGCCTGGTGTGATCTAGGAGGATTGGAGTCAGGGCAGGGCACCCATTCACACAATTCGAAAACGATGGAAAACGGGGCAACGATGTTTGCAAATCAATCGAATTTGCTGCAAGGGAAATGGTAAACCATGGAAAGAGGATGTAAGAGGTCCACAAAGCACAACAGCCAGTCCTCATGTTTTTTGAATGTTGGGGGCCGTGAGGTGTGCCACAAACGTGTGCTTTGTGTGATCAAGTCGTTGGGAGTTGAGGAAATGCACCCAACGTGAACGTGTCCAAAACTCTCGAACTAAAGAAGCATTTGGGCTGCAAGCCCTTTGTCTACTTCTTGCACCGCTTTCGAAAGGTGCAAACGGTCCCAGGGAGATCAGGGAGAGTCTGCATTGAAATTGTGATCCCTCGCTATGTCTTGGTTGAAAGACAGGTTTTCCACAACTAGACCATCCGAGAAGGCTGTAGAGGCAAGACTGAAAAATCATGGACCCCTTGAGTTTGTGAAGGCGATGAGAGAGAGAGAGAGAGAGAACTTGGTGAGGGCTTCGGTCACTGATTGATCACTTCGTCATTCTGCCAGATCTACTTGCGGAGCGGCATGTTACCGGAGAAGGTGCGCTGTCGATACAGCACATCAACCTTGTGAAACATTCGGCATGCCACAGAACACACTTTCAAAATGAAGGCCATCAAGAGTCAGAGTGGTGATCCATGAGAGTAGTTGTCACGGTTGATCTCTTGCAAACTTTGATAAACTTTCTACGTCTTTGATGTTTCTGTGATTCTTTTGCTTTGCTTCGGCTTCCCCTACACAGGTCTTCCACATCCGCAGCCGCAGCACGGGGAAATGTTTGCAGCGGTGGAATCGTGCGTATCGGTTGGTTGAGTGTCCGTGCCCTAGAGCCTCAGTCACTAAGCTCGGGACAAGGCAGCTGACGACTGGACACCGTATGAACGGCCCTCATAAGATGAGTCATGTTTTGCTTGCCAGCGGCCCATGGACTATGCCATCAATGAAATCTGATGTTCGTGCTTCCAAGGTCAGGCTGCTACGTGGCTCCACCATGCGAACATGATCCCAGCCACGCCTCTCATTTGCAATGGTCAAATATGGTCAAATCATGAGGAATCAAATGAGAAACGAAATGAACGAATCTGAATGAATCTGAATGATTTTGGCAAAACATGGTAAAACAAAATGCAACAAATTGTGCTACCATTGACACGCCATCGCTTTACGCAAGGAGCAGCCTGTTTGCACACTTGATTCATCCTGGTTCACTTCATCCTCCACAAATGCTAAGCTTGCTCCAGGGTACAGCATGACACAGATAGCCTGCTCCAGGATACAAAAAGGAGTGTGTGGCGCCAAGGGGAAGCACAAAATTCTCAGAAATGCTTGGAGCCCTTGGCCTTTCCCACACTAAAATCAACAAAAAAATGCGGCTCTTTCAGCACGAAGAATCACCGCGGCCGGGCATATCGTGTTGGCCCGGGAAAGGCCAGGAAATGTCGTGCACCTGCTCAGCATGACCATTTGAAATTTGAACAAAAACAAAGGTGCTAAAGAATTCCTGTCATGCTGTCATGCCTGATTTGCCGTGCCAACACTGCTATATCCTCCTTGCTGAATTATGCTGGGCTGAGGATGTGTCTTTTATTTTGTTTTTCTAGCTACCTTATAGATCTCTTGGCAGTGTAGGCGCTCTCTGAGGTCTTGGCATCGCTGCAGGAGAACTACAAAGATCATTGTAGGAGACGTCTTTAGGGCCCTGTAGAAGATCTCTACTGGGGGGTATCCTGGCAAGATCTCCGTAAGAGATTTTTGCACAAGTTCTTTTTACATCCCTACGCAAGGTATAGCATATCTCATGGCTAGAGTCATTGAAGGAGAACTGTCTACAAGGTCCCTGTAGAAGATTTCCAAATACGAAGAAAGCTCTAAACAAGATCTTTGTATGTCTTTGTTGTAGGTTCCTCTGTTGGAGATCTAGCACCAAAATCTCCGGAAAGACCTCCACACAGGGTCTCTGTACAAAATCCCTTTGCAAGATCTCTTCGGGAATCAAAATGAACCACGCGAAGGTGAGAGCGAACCGACACGTACAAAGTCGCAACGGGCTGCGCGAAGAACCCCATCAGTGCACACACTTTTTGGGGCACGGCACAGCGTAAAAACAAACTACGTTCCAGGTGCCGCAGCGCCATGCAGAGCCCATCTAAAGTGTGCTAAAGTGATGGGAATTCTTCTGCTTAGATAGACAGATGATTTCGAGCTCTCTAAAGGACAACAGGGCTGCGCAAGAGTTCCTGCTCCAAGCGCGGGCAGGAAACAAGATGCAGCCACACTGCTTCTGTTAGCATTTGCTACCATTGCATCAGCTGGCATCTAAAACGATGTTCAATAGCACATGCACCTGACTAAACTGCGTTTGGCTTTTCTTTTGTCACTTTGGATCTCACCGGGTTGGATTTTCACAAAAAACTTCCCACGAAACGCATCAAGATCATCAAGATAATTTTGTCTTATTACGACCCTTTTTTGCCCCTGCATTGAGTAGACGTGCGTTCCAAGGATGTCAATTGGTTTCACGATGTTTGGATCATGTGCTTATTTCAAGCCAGTTTCATGTCTATTTACAATTTCGCAATCGATGCGCAATTTGTGTTGCCAGCATGTTGCCAGCTGAAAATTCATGTTTGCGGCCGCGTTTATATGAAGGGGTGTAGCATGGTGGAATGCACGTGGTGTACCTTACGAAAGCAGTTGCTTGATTCTTCAGTCGTAGGATGATGCTTTTGTAGCTCCATTTGGCTTAGCAACGTTGATGCAAGGTTCCCGCGACCAACTTCCCTTTCTCGTTTGATTGCACCGCGGCCACCTGAAGAGAAGGAGACAAATTGCGGTGGACATCACGTGCCCTTTGGTTCAACATGGTTCAACTTAAGAATTCAAAAATGCAGGGACCAACAAGTGGGCAAAGCACAGCCAAGATCAGCCAAGTGCGCGTCATCGATGCCGGGGTTCATGCTCCGAATGAAAAGAGCTGGTTGGCACTTGCCCCAAATGCAGGAGTCACGTGCGGAGGTCCAATTGTGTCGCTAAGGACTGGTGGGTGCGAGGCGTGTCCTCAAGGCCATGGTTCAGAATGGTGCAACGCAACTTGGCGGAGCGCGAATTCAAACATTGCGAATCGCAGCAGCTCCATCATGTCAAAGGCTGAGGGCAGCATTGCTGTTATGGATGATTGATGTTTTTTTGTCATTTAGGATCAATTATATATGTATATAGATTCATTTAGATCATTTAGGGAGTTTGAGATTTCAGAGAGTCACAATGAGTTTAACTCAATATTGTTTAACATCACATGATTAATCCATATTCTAGTTATATATTCATAATATTTAGTCTTTATTAATTCATATATCTATCAATGTGTGCGTTATTTGGTAACCAGCCCATTGAGATATGAATGCATCCCTTAGCCCAGGCAGACTGCCGATGGGTTTTTGCTGTGTGCCTCTCAAAGGTCGAGGCTGCTCAGGCCGCTTGGATGCCGATTGCATATGATTGCATCAGGCTGTGTCTTTACCCTTTGTATTTTCCATTTGAAAACCTACTGTATTTCATCTTTTTATTAGATTGTGATATTCTTTGTATTTTGTACTTGTTGCCAAGGAATTTCCAAGTTTTGTATTTCGATATTGTTTCAGGCCAGCCAGGATGTCATGGTGCCATGCTCCCAGGTAGATGCTCAAGAACCAGAGACCTGCTGCTCCGGCTTTCGAGAGTGGAACTCTCTTGTGGCGCTGACATGTTTGCGGTCACATTTGGTCAATGTGGTTGTCAAGCTCACAGCCGGACAAGATGATCAAAAAATGCGTGTGTAGCTGACCTAGGCACGCAAGACCGCCACTCAGTCAATACAATATGAAGTAAGATTGTCGAAGTGGCATGTGGAGCACTCCGCGCCTGCAAACTCCTTGGCATTTTCGCCATGAATAAACCTGGTTGGTTAATTGTTGAGACGGCGATGGAAAAAAAAATGTTCGGTGGGATTGGAGTTCAATGATGCTCAGTGCAATCCATTAACCCAAGCGCCGCAGGTTGAGATGGGGATATGTTTCATAGCTTGGGTGTAGTGCAGGACTGCTGGGCAGAGCTAACAGAGACTGGACCGGCGACAGCCTTGTGCGACATCACTGGCCGCAGCTCGAGCCAGCAGTTGCTTGCCAGCTAAAAGGTTAGGTCATTGGAGCGCATTCCTTCACCGCCAAGACATGTCAAGACTGTCAAGACATCAAACATTGCAGGATTCGCACCCATTCATCCCATTCTATATCGGTTCAGGCATGCTGTGCTGAGGTTCATGTTTGATGACGATGGCCACATTTGGCACAGCTCTGGGCAATGCTTGGATGTCAACGGGGATGAGTTGAAGAGGGGTGCTTGTGCTTCTGCAGAGTGACTTGTCAAGTTTTGCAAGCGCACATACGTAGATCAATAAGCAATAGCAACGCGGGATGCACACTGGCGTCAAATCATATCACAGTCGGGCACCAAAGTCATTGAGATCCCATTGCTTTCTGACAATATTTGTTGAGCACACCCTGAGGGGTAGCAATTGACGCTGTTCCTATGCAATTTGCAGGTGCGGTAAATATTTTGATGCTAAAGGCATGCTAAAACGTCGCCGTTTGCATTTTTGATTGTAGTTATGTGTGACTAATCGTAGAGCCAAATCATTTGATGCGATGTGCGATGTGTTGCCGATGCGCTGCTACATTATTTTTGCAAAGTTCCATTTGGTGGAAGTATGTTGCCCCAGTGCGCCCCGATGGTTTGTGACCGGGCGGTGTTGGAGAGTCGAGCAAGACCAGCAAATATAGCACACCAATAGCAATCTTCATGTTGGCTGATGGCACCTGGTTGCTTTTTGTCCCACGCCAATTGATGCCCAAAACAGTGGAGGCATTCGAATGGTCATTTGGGGGCTGCGGTGCCTGTTGGTTGTATATGCTTGCATCCTGCTTCCATGTGCTTCCATTTGCCTCCTGCTAGCATTTGCGGGATTCCTTTCGAAGCTCCTGGTTGCTCACGCTGCCGCTGGTCGCTTCCGCTGCTCATGCTCCATTTGCTCCCTCCTTCCCTCCTCCCTCCTCCTATTTTCTCCTTGCTGACCGCTTGCTGCCTGCGGATGGGGCCGTCAACACTGCAGGTCCGCTTTGACAGAAGTAGCTTCCCCGCAAACGGCCGACACAAGAGTTGCTTAGAGTTGCTGTGATTTGAGTCCCCGGCTGTAGTTTTCAGAGGCGACGTCGGACTTTGAATCATGGCCCTTGCATGTGCAGAAACAAAGGGACATATTGTAAAGAATTGATCCTCCATGCCATGCTTCAGCCGGGTTGACATAGCATGCATAGCTTAGTGGTACATCCGCAGGCCTTGAGCGCAAGATCAAAAGGGTCGATTCCCGTTGTTCGCTCTTGACATTGGTAGCGGAGCATTCGTTGCGCTCCTGACCTTTGGATTGGTGCAGCTCCCTGAGTGATCTGGTGTGGCAGCACTTGCCGTTGAGTTGGGCAGTGGCACAATTTTCTGGGATTTTCTACAGCTGAATTTTCTGGTTTGTGCAAGGAGCCAACGCTGTTGGCAGCTCACCTTGTGGGCAACCGGACTGGTGTGTGTGCTCGCTGAGTTTTTGTTCAGCAACCGGAGGAAGTGCGGGCACAACTGGTTTGGAATTCAATTTTCTTGCTTCACAGAATTTACAATTCCTTTCGGCTACAACTGGCAATGTCGTACAAAGGTGGTTTTCCGGGCCGTGCCAGCAGTTCCTCATCTTATGCTGCTGAGGAAAAGAGTCTCTATGTGGACAAGGGAAGCGTTGTCCATTATGATGGAAATCCAAAGCTGGCTGAGGAGTATGAGGAGCGAGTTCTTCTTGGCTATCAGACTTTGGAATCGAAGGACAAGGCTGGCTATGCGGCGAAGTTGAAGAATGCGCTCTTTGGAAGGGCTTGGACGCTCTGCCATAAGAAGAGTGAGATCACTGCTGCGAAGTTGCTTGAATTGTCGAGTGCAGAAACCACAGCAACTACAGGTCCTCTTGCTGCTACGAAGCTAGTGGTGAAGGTGGTTCGCAGTGCATGTGAGCGAGTCGCACCTCTTCTGAAAACCCAGGCCTTTGAGGATTTCTTCTTTGAAAAGGGGAAGAGACGACACAATGAGCCAGTGAGTGACTACATACAGCGTCGGCAAAATGAGTATGATCGATTGGAAAGCCTCTCCCAGGGTCACACAAAGCTGTCATTAGATCTTCAGGCTTTCTTTCTTTTGCGGAACAGTGGTGCTTCAGCTGGTCAACAACGTGCTATCTTAGGACAAGCTGGTAACGAATATGACTGGGACAAGATCACTGAAGCAATGATGATACAGATGGACTCTGAAGTGATGCAGACAGATCCACGCTTTGGCAAGGGTGGTCGAAAAGGTCCAACCATGACACCTGGTCAAAGACGAGTGTGGGCATATCCAATTGAAGAGGAAGAAGAGGAGCCTTGGTTTGAAAATGATGACCATGGCCACGAAGGTGGAGATGAAGGGCATGACGTGTGGGCGGCAACTGCAGATCAGGAGATGGAGAATGAGCACATCTATGAGGACTTGGCTGAGTTCGAACACAGCCTTGAAGTCCTGGTGCTTGATGAGATGTCCAATGAAGAGTTGGAGATCTTTGCAGTTGAAAGCCAGAAGCTCGTCAAATCCGCCTCCAACTATGCTCAGAAGAGAAAGATGGTTCAAAAAGGGAAAAGCAACCGTGGTTTTCAGCCTTCAGTGAGCCACAATCGTACTGCTGTTTCTCTGGATGGGAAGTTGACTTTGAACAGTGGTCAGCTTCAGGATACACTGACACAAGTGAAGTCCAGGACAAAATGCCATGCATGCGGTCAGTATGGACACTGGCAAGGTGATAAGGAATGCAGTTTGAGTTCCAAAGGTGGAAAAGGAGGAAGGACATCCAAAGGACGTCGTGGTGGCTTCCTTCAACGTGCAGGCATGGCAGCGGCAGTCTTGTTGGCAGGAGCAACTGGAACATTGCTTGATGGTGGTGACTCTCCTTCGATGCTGGCAACCCAGGATGTTTTCATGATGCAAACCCTCGAGCAGCCTATGCCTCTGGATATCCCTGGAAGTGTACAAGTGTTTGCGACAAAGGTGGCAAGTGAACAGGTGCCAACAGGTTTTGCAGTGATTGACACAGCGGCCTTGCTTGGTTGTGCTGGTGATGAAGCTCTGTCTCAATTCCTGCATTCATTTCAGGGTGTTGACCGAAGATCCTCTGAAATACGAACCTTTCGTGGTGTCAACAGTTCTGCACCCATTGTGTCCAAGGAGATTCAGCACTTGGATGTGGGATTAGCAGGACGACAGGCTACGGTGACATTGCATCGGTTGGAGAACAGTAAGGTTCCCATTCTATTTGGTCTCCCCCAACTCCGTGCGTTGGGAGCCATTGTGAATTTGCAGAATGCAAAAGGGCCTACTGTGACCTTTGCTCGTGTCAACCACGAAACAATTCCTTTGCAGTATGGTAAAGGTGGGCACCTGCTGATGAACATAGCAGAGTGGCATCATGCAATGCGGAAAAGAGGGAAAGCTCAAGTGGACACCCAGGCAATTGAGCTCTTTCCAGTTGAAATTCCTCAGAAGGAATGTGAGAAAAGAGTACTTCGAAGAAAAGAAAGAATGCGTGTTCAAAAGATGGCAGATGAAGCAAAACAACATGGCAAGGCAGTTTGGGAAGTCCTTCGACAAGGGCAAAGACCACGTGATATGAAGTTGGTCAAAGAACTCTACTGCGGAAAAGGTGGTGGTTCAGTTTCTGCCCAAGCCAAAGGATTGAACATAGCAGTTGGACGTCCTCGTGATTTGATTCTGGGTGA
Source organism: Symbiodinium kawagutii (assembly GCA_009767595.1). NCBI lineage: Eukaryota > Dinophyceae > Suessiales > Symbiodiniaceae > Symbiodinium > Symbiodinium kawagutii. Next base: position 335,636 of record VSDK01027036.1, on the reverse strand, counting down.
TAATCTGCTGAATCCCAAAGAACAACAAGAAGTGCTTGCCGAATTGGATAAAGAGGATCCATACCTGGTTACAATCAGTTTTTCCTGCCGTGAATGGACATCCCTGTCCAATTTCAAACCTGGAGAACAGAAGGACTGGGAACAATCGGAAGCATATCGTACTTTGGAGTTTGTGGCAAAGGTGTGCATGAGTCAAATCAAACGAGGAAGGCACTTTCTCATTGAAAACCCTCTGGCATCACAAGCATGGAAGTTTCTGTTGGATCTACTAGAAGGTTTGATTTTTCATCTGGTGACAATGGATCAGTGCCAAGTAGGCCTTCGTGATGGAAATGGTGACTTCATTCAGAAACCAACACGTTTGGTGACTAGTGCTCCCCATCTTGCAGCTGAACTTTCGATGAGATGTGATGGGAGCCATTCACATGCCAGTGTGCAAGGAAGGGGGCAAGGTGTTTCTTCTTCGTTGGCGGAGTGGACTCCAGAGTTTGCTGATGTAATTCTCCGTGGTGCCTTGAAACAACTGCAGTTGGAAAACTCCATGAAGTGTACCATTTATGAACAACAAGCCATCCCACAACATATGCAATGGGATCAACATGCGGTTGATGTGTTTGCTCAAGATGGTCTACGGCGAAGTGCTGAGATTGTGTTTCGTAACATGGAGGATCAGGTTGACTTCGAGGAATGGCAACAAGTTCCTTCATTGCTGCGTTCTGCAATTATCAAGATTCATCGACAGTACTCTCATAGCCTCAATGGTGCTGAATTGGTGAGACATCTTCGTTTGGGTGGAGCATCCGAAACAGCAATCCGTGCAGCTCAACTGTTTCAATGTGATGTGTGTGAACGAGCAGGCCACCATGTTGCACGACCAGTAGCAGCAGTCCCAAAGTACACCAAGTTTAATGAATGTGTGGGCATGGATGTTGCCTTCATTCCGTGTTTAGATGACAATCTGCATGCCTTTCTGGTAATGGTTGACTTGGCGACTCACTTCACGGTGGTATCCTATCTCTGCTCAGCTGAGGGTCCTGGGAAGACATGCAAACCAACTTCAGATCAAACACGGAAGTCATTGCTGGACTGGTGTGAATTATTAGGAGTGCCTCAACGTTGTCAACTTGACCAAGATAGTGGTTTCCGCGGTATGTTCAAATCTGCTTTGGATACCTTTGGCATTGATGATGTGTTGGTTGCTCGGGATGCACACTGGAGTCATGGTTTAGTAGAACGAAGGGTGCTGCTTTTGAAAGAGATGATCATGAAGGTTGCGCCCGACTTCAAAGCTCATGGTCCAGTTTTGATGAGGGTAGCCTTGGTGCAGTGTGCTCATACAATCAATCGGTTGGCAAACAATCAAGGTTTCTCTCCAGCCCAATGTGTTCTTGGAACCAATCCATCTCTGCCCGAAGTGATCACTGGTGGTCGTGTTCATCCAGCCATGCAGCATTTGGATTTCAACATGGAACGCCGACTTCAATTGCAACAACTCTGTGAAGAGAGTTTCGCGAAAGCTAGCCATAACAGTGCACTTCGTAGAGCTTTGCTATCCCAAGTGAGAACTCAACCGGGTCCCTTTGAACTTCACTGCTTGGTGATGTATAAGAGGAAGATGCTGAAGCATGCTCTATACCATACATGGCATGGTCCTGCTCGCGTGATTGGCAAAGATGTTCATGGGTATTGGCTCATTCATCGAGGTGTACCCATCCTCGCACATGCCAACAACTTGCGTAGAGCTCTGGATACTGAAATGTTTGAACATGCTGGTGCTGACCCCGAAAGTGATGATGGTCATCCCCAAGGACAACGTGGTTTCCTTGACCTCGCCAAAGCAATCCCGGACAATCCAGTTGAAGTCTCTGAACAACAGGAACAGCAAATTGTTCAGCAGCATGCCCAACAGTTTGAAGCACTGGATAATGCAGAGGGTATGGGTGATGACTATGAGTTCGATTTGGATGACATTCTTCAACCTCGTGAATTGCCTGAGGATCTGCAGATGATTGCGTATACGGGTGATGGTTGGAAAATCCGTGCACACTTGGGTCCAGCCAAGATTGTCTCTGATCCTACTCATTATTTGGTTCCCACAGATGTGTTTCCCGAATTTTTGCTGCGTACCACATGGCTACAAGACAGTGAGCTGAAATGGTATCAAGCAGAAAACAATGTTCGATGGGATACTATGGATGAACCATGCATGGCATTGGTTGGAGATTATGTGAAGATGATTGCAGTGTTCCAGAATCCCAATCGGGATCAATCCACTGGGGACGATGGTGGTGATGAACCAATCTTTGATGACTCAGATTTCATTCCTCCAAAGCCAGAAGAACGTCGTATGCCTCGGTCCCCAAGCAACAGCAGATCTGCAAAACGGCGACGAAGGCGAACCAAGCTTGCTTCCATCCTTGATGCTCCCAATGATGAAGTGGAACAAGATGAGGGCAACACTCAACAAAACTTTGAGGAGCAACCTCAAGTTTCTCATGAGGATGATGCTGAGGAAAGGAAGAGGAAAGCTCTGGATGATGTTCCAGAGGCCATGCGACCCTCAGTTACAGTTGAGGAACCTGCAAAGCTGGCCAAACATGATAAGGAAGAAGATACGAGCATGTCAAAACAACACGATGATGATGAAGTACTCCACATCTTTCTGGCTGATCGTATGGTGGATTACTTACTATGAGAAGAAGAATAAGCATGTTGAATACCATCCTGGCAAGATTTACCAACAACTCTCGAACTTCTCAAGGGATCAAATTGATCAAGCGATGCAGCAGGCAGTTGACAAAGAATTTGATACCTGGTTCAAGTTTGATGCAGTTGAAGTGGTACCTCCCGAACAAGCCTCGCAAATCCGGACCCAACATGGTGAGAAGGTGATTAGCTCTCGTGCAGTCTGGACTCGCGTTGAAGAAGGGGTAGAACAGGGTACCCTTAAACTGAAAAGTAGAGTGGTTGGTCGCGGCTTTCAAGAACAATATGATGAAGCCTTGCGTAGGGATAGTCCTACATGTTCTCAACTCCTGGTGAACCTTATCTGTTCTGTTGCGGCAAGTAGAAGTATGACTCTTACAGCAGCGGATGTTCGTGGTGCCTTTCTTCAAGGTCTTCAGATTGACAGAGACTTGTATTTCGAGATGCCAAACAATCTTGGATCTGCAAGAAGAGAGGGGATTGCACCAGGTTCACTGCTAGAGCTGAAGAAGTCTATCTACGGTGTGAATGATGCGGCAAGACAATGGTACCAGTCATTCAAAGCAATTCTGCTGAAACATGGTTGGAAGTCACTCACTTTTGAAAATGCTGGCTATGTCTACAGAGATCCCGAATCACAACAGGTGGTGGCAATTATGGCATTGCATGTTGATGATGTTTTGTTGGCGATGGACTATACCCAATTTCCTGAAACATGCAAACGGCTGGAGGATGAGCTACGTAATGCTGTGGAATGGGGAAGTTGGAAATCATGTCAACAAGGTCGCGTCAAATTCTGTGGAAAAAGCTACTTTCAGAGTGATGATTTCACCGTACATGTTGATGTGGATGACTATGTCAAATCCATGAGTCCATATCGAGTTAGCAGAGAGAAGCTGAAGAACAAGGAGCGTGACCTCAACAAGGATGAACTCAGAGCATTTCGTGGAATCCTTGGACAACTCCAGTGGTATGTTCGGATAGCTGGTTATGATCTACAGTTTGCAGTAAGTCAACTGGCTAGCAGATTGAAGGAACCCAAGATCAAAGACCTAGCAGAAGCTGCGAGGTTAACCCGAATGATCCAGAGTGATGGTGAGGATAAGAAACTAGTGTTCCGTCCTGGGATGAATTTCAACAAAGAAGAGATTGCGGTGATAGCAGTTCATGATGCAAGCTTTGCGAATACAGAAGGTCACAAGTCACAACGTGGATACTGGTTGGCCATAAGTTCTCGTGCAATGTTGAGCAATCACCATGAACTTCATCGCATGCATGTACTACAGTGGCATTCTGGGAAGATTCAGCGTGTCGTTCGTAGCACCCTATCCTCGGAAGCATACTCATGTTCAGAAGCACTAGATGCCTTGAATTTCTTGCGAGGGACACTATGCGAACTCCTGGATCCTCGTGAGAACAGCAAAGAGTATTCAGCAAATCTACACAGTCTTCCAGGTGTGTGTGTGTGACAGATTGCAGAAGCCTCTATGACTGCCTTCACTCCGAAAGGACGTTGCTTTCAGATAAGCGACTGAGTCTGGAAGCAGCAATCATTCGACAGGCCCTGGAGGAGAATGTGGTGATCAAGTGGGTTTCCACAGAACAACAACTAGCAGATTGCCTGACAAAAACGTTGTCTCAGAAGGGATTGCAGTACGTGAAAGAAGTGCTCCATAGCAACCTCTGGACACTAGGACCAGACAAACGTGTTCAGGTGAAGAGAGAGCAGAGGAAGGAAGGAAAGATACAGACATATGCAGAAAGTGAAAAGTTGAACAAGAAGACATGGAAGGTGCCGACAAAAGCCATTTTGGCTATCACAACTGCATGTAGCATGAAAGGAGCCGAAGCCACTGAAATCACAACCGAAGAGTCTGATGTTTCAATGTGGCCCTATTTTCTATGCATGGTTTCACTCATATTTTTCGGCATTTTGCTGGTACAGTGGAAGTGGCAACAGGAGTGTGTATCACTGTGGAAGAAGATGAAGAAAGAGTATCTGGCTATACGAGCAGATGTACAAGAATTCACCGTGGCTGAATTCATTCCTATCATTTGGGTTTTCGGCTTGGTGATGATGATCAGTACTGAGTGGTTGGGTTGGCTATGGTCTACTCCTACATGGATTGTCTATGCAACAACAATTCCTATGATGTGGATAGGCTTACAACTCTATCAGTATCTGAAAGACACCAGACACCATCTTCTACAAGCAGTACTTCGTTCTCAGAAGCAGACACTTCGAAGCATTGCCCGTGAAGAGAGAAATCAGATCATGGAAGAACTGGAATGGGTGAAGAGGAAGCAAGAAGGCTTACAGTTCTACGTTGCTGATGGTTTTCGTGACATTTTGCAACAACAACAATCCTTATATGATCAGAGTGTGATCGATCGTGACGAACAGAACCGAACTCTCAATCGACACTTCGATACACAGATGCAATTTGTTTGGGGCACTGTTGACAGGATTGACACAAAGTTGTTTGCGATTCACAGACGACTGCGTAACATATCTGAACTCAACAACATCCCAACTGAAAGCATGGATTCGGATGAGATGAGAGAGATTATGCAGTTGAGGTTAGATCGATTTCAACAGGAAGGATCAGTCACTGAGACAGGATCCACGTACAGCCAGGACATTTTAGTCCCGGACGGCTGAAGCATGCAAAACTTTGAGGAGTGTAAAGAATTGATCCTCCATGCCATGCTTCAGCCGGGTTGACATAGCATGCATAGCTTAGTGGTACATCCGCAGGCCTTGAGCGCAAGATCAAAAGGGTCGATTCCCGTTGTTCGCTCTTGACAATATATAAGGAAGCATTTTGATCCAATTTTCATGCTTCACCAGGACATGGGAGATCGTCGATGCCTTTGAGCCTTTCGAAACAAAAGCCTACAAGGATGATGTTATCAAGTCACTTGGGCTTAGAAGAAACATGTTTGATTCTTCATGGTCTGAGTTTCAACAGTCTCATTGCCGATTTGCTTACTGCATTTGCAATGATTCACTTGAGTCAGGTACGGGCTTACTTCTGATATGCCAGACCATTGAAGGAGTCAAAGAATGCTCATACCGGTTTTGGATTGGAGTCATCCCAGATAGGCAGATGTGAAAACGAGATTGGGATGGATGCGTGCGGTCGATGCTTGCAAGTATTGGGTGTTATAACCAGGAAGAAAGAGAATCGCTGCGCAAACATGCGAAGAGACGCATTTGCAATGGCTTCCAATATTATGGTCGGCATCATTTCCTTGAAGTTTGTTGACTGGGTTCAAGGGTTCTATTGGGGTACATATTCTGATACAGAACGTCATATTACGTTCTACATCGGGTAGAATTATCCTCTACATTTTCGGAGGCCCTGGGGCCTGCATAAACAGAAAATCACCCTATATATGTTTTAGAAACCAAAAAATTGGTTGTGATGATCAAAGTGTGCAAGTGGTATTTGCAACCTAGGTGCAGAACATTTTGTAGAGGGGACATGTTGGGATACATTTGCATTCATGCTAAAATCCAAGATCATTTTGTAGAGAATGTTTATCTATGTTTATTTAGATGACATTTTTTAATGAATCATTTTATAGAGGGATTAACTTGAAAGTACTGACATCTATGTTGAATTTCCTTATAATTTTGTAGTGAGGCACCCCGTTTTAGAGTGCACGTCCGTATTTGTATGTCAGAAGGATCGTGAAAATCGTCATCCAGCTCTCTGGCACTGGGGGCGGAAATGGTCTCAGATTAGTGTTCTAGCCCTGTCTTGCCTACACCATGTTGCTTCAGCCTTGGTTCCCCAGGCAGCTAAGATAAACGGCATCGAGATGCTAGCGTCCATGCCGTTCATTTTGGAGAGAATGTTCCAGTGCTAAACCGTTTGGGTGTAAACCGCTTTGGAGGAAATGTTTCAGTGCTAAACCGTTTTAGTGGAAACGGTTTTGGAGGAAAATGTTCCAGTGCTAAACCGTTTTAGTGTAAACCGCTTCGGAGAAAATGTTTCAGTAGTGTTTTTCCACTGCGTTTTCTGGCCTGAGATCTGGTGCTGCCTCTTGTCGAGACTCTTGCACCGTTACTGTGGCTAACACACTCAGTGCACAACGGAAAACATGATCGCTGATGTTGGGTACCTGATTGAGACATTTTGAGACCACTACAAAATGATCAAGGGAAAATTATATGCTTTATAAGCTGCTGAAGTAACGCCACTATAAAATGATCGGATTTTTTTGATGTTCCATCATCTTTTTTGGATGTTTTTTTGCAGGAAAAAGTTGGTGTGAATCAGTTTTGGTAGAGACATGCTTTGTGCCTGGATTTCATTTTGTAGAGATTTTCATGCCCTGCGGGAATCATTTTGTAGCATGCGGGGGTAGGGCCAGCTATTCAATCGTTTATATTTTTCGATTATTTTCAAAAATATTAATAATAATAAATACTAATTAATAATAACTTAATAATTTATGCTTTCTAATCATAAAATATTTATTATTAAATGATAATTTATAAATATATATTATTTATTATAATTTATGAAATATTTATTTTTAATTTTTAATTATTAATTATTTTGAAAGATATTATTTATTTAATATTAATTAAAGTTTAAATATTTATTAAATTATTAATATTTTATTTTTATTA
>VSDK01027036.1:305851-324344 GCA_009767595.1 Symbiodinium kawagutii | reverse complement strand
GCGGGCGAGGGGGGGACCATGACCAGGAGCAGGAGGGGGGGAGGGGTTGCAATGTTGTACCATATATATTATGTATTTGCTAATTATTTAACTACAATAAATTTAAAATATCTATCAAATCAAACCAAATTTATGCTTATTTCTATTTTTAATATTCTTATTTTTTATTTATATAATCAGGATTATTGTTATTATATGCTTATTTCAAATATTTATGATTTTACTATAACACATATATATATATATGTATATATATACATACATACATAAATGTATGTGTATTATATGCTTTTTTCAGTGAATTGGTCATCGCCAACGATGAGGATTTTGACAAGCATACTAAATATCCCAGAAATAGTGGCCTTCAACCTCTCACCAGTCGGGATCGACCAAAAAGGCCGAGGTTGCAGGACTAGACTGGCAGTCAGGCAGAAACGTGGCTCGAGTCACATTTGCTTGGGCAGCAGCGCAATTTGACGCATAAATTCCACAGATTTGTAGAATTGCGTCCAGCTCTGTTTGTCCTCCTCTCTGATCTGACCTTTTCATCTTATTCTTTGTTCAAATTCTACAAGTAACTTGGGTTTGTTGGCTTGATCTAAGTTCTTCTTATGCCTTACAATCCGATCATCTGAGGGGAGGCAGTACCAACGAATGTTTGAACCTCCTGACATTAATTACAGGAACTGAAACAATACCCCTCAGGACCCTCAGCTCACCAATCCAGCATCACTAGCTTCTCTTCCGGAGATAATTGACCGCCTGGTGATAACTTTTGGCTGCAATGCGATGCTGCATCCGATTTCGTCAGCACTTCTTGTCTCGTACTCAGTCGCGGCATGTACGTCTTAATGTTCGTCTAAAAAAACTGCATGCAACTCCAATAAAATATACGCAAATCTTCTGTATGGTTCTCGTTTCTTGATGCTTAATTTGATGCTTTCTTGATGGACTGCTTCTGGCCTGGTCCTTGGCCATGTGGACAATGGCGACAATTATACCCACAGCAGGCCATTCTCTTCAAGGCAGTCGCCGTAAAAACGCCCAGCCCGGTAGCTGGATCAACCTGGCAGCTCCCAGAGGCAAGTGACAAGAATGAACTGCCAAAATACACATTTGCTCATGCAGTGCGGTCAATCAAAACAGTCCACCAAGGATTCTTTTCCCAAGAGCAAGACACCTTGTCTACTCATGATCTTGCTCTGCTTCCTAAAACAGTCCACCAGATTCCACAACTGCCGGTAGAAATCCTACACAGAACATCACACAGCCCAAATTTTGCCGCGTTGCATAGCGGTGCCGACCCTGCTGTGATGCAATGCGGTGAAGCCACGCACAGGACGACAAATAGAGTCGCCTGAGAAGCATCCAAAACAAAGACACACAAACTGAGCATCCGATGAACCCACTGCTTAAAAACAGATCGGAGAGAAATCATGAGAAACCCAGAAATGATGAACCTTTTGAGCCCGGAGGCAACTGAACGGGATAAGACGGAAGACCATCATGAAATGCAACACCCCTACGAGCACCCAAATATGAAACAAACTCAAATCTTCTATCTCAATCCACAGGATAAATAAGCGCCAAAAAAGGGAAGGACCTCCAAAAAAACATGTAAGCAAGGAAACAAAGAAGGAACCCCATTGCAGGCAAGATGTTCAGGGAATAATCAGGCACGTTCACGCAGTGCAAGCAAGGGAAGATAGGGAAGTCAAGTTCATTGGCAGTTTGAAGGATTGCGGCAGCACATGCAGCAAATGCAGCAGATGCATTGGAGTCAGGGGTTCCTTGAAGGATGTCCGGTCACAGTGCAATGCACTGATAGAGCAGCCTTGGATGCCTGGGAACGGGGTAAGTGAGCGACACACACACACACAATTCATTCGATCAAAGTCAATGATTAACTGATTTAACTGCATCCGTTTGAAGCCTGTTTTGTTACTTGCTGAAAGGGTTGAAACCTGTGACCAAATGCTGAAGCCGCAAATCATGTCTTCTAGCTGCCACCGAATCCCGCCCAAGCATAAACAGAGATGTTTGAGGATGGTTGCTGTATGGTGCAATGAACTAAAACAACTAAAAGTTACTAGGAGATGTACCAAAATCAATTTTGAAAATATGTTCGAATCAAGAGGCTCTTTGTTGTGAGCACAGCGTTCAAGCTTCAGAAGCTGCTCCAATGCCTCTCAAGGATCGTTGCGTTGAGTTCTGGCTTCAGCTTCGGCCGGTAGTTCTTTCAACTTCAACTCTGTCTCTAGATTCAAAGTATCTTCTTCTGAATGTCATTTGAATATCTATAAATGTATTCAATTTGTATTCAATTTGTATTCAATGTATTTCAATTGAATACATTTATAGATATTCAATGTGTTCTTCGTTTTCAATGTGTTCTCCCCGTCCGTTTCCTTCCCTCCTCGCCTTCAAGGCCCAAGCCTCATCTTTGTCAGCCGCTTCACGGACTTCCTCGATGCTTAAAGGTTGCTGCCAGCCTCAGAGATTTGCGAATTGCAAAGAAAAATGTCGATTGAAAAAAGAGGAACACCCAGACTTTTTAGTTTGAGATCTCCAATCATAATCGCTCCGATATTGATTTCGTTAAGATCTCAGTGCGTCAACTTGGAAGATGCTTGGAAAGACCGGAAAGACATTCATTCCATGCTAATAATGAAAGCTTCGGTGCAGCAGACGTAGAAACATGAGTCGAATTGAAGCTAAAAGCCGTCTAATTACATTAAGCGGCAGAGCTTTTAGGGAAGGACCAGTAAAGGTCTACCGAGGTAAGGGCTTGTCTTCAGGGCTACTGGATTACCAGAACCAAGATGATTCATTGAAAATATTCAGAAACATAATGAAACAGATATATATATATATATATAGATATATACATATATACAGAGAGAGTGAGAGAGAGAGAGAGACGGAGTGAGAGAGAGAGAGACAGAGAGAGAGAGAGAGATTGACGACCACCGCACTACCGTCTACTTCTGGTGAAGATGAAAAAGTATCTAAAGACATTTGCAAAGTGGACCAGAAAAGTGAAAGTATTGCAAAGAGCTGAAGACAAGTAAGTGTCAATTTCCTCTCCATTCCACCGAGCTTCCAAAACTCTCAACATCTCTCGACAATTCGACCTATTCAAAAACTATTCAAATCTATTCCTCATGCGATCTATTTCTTCAATTCCCTCATTCTGAGCTCATGTTTAAATTTCTTCAACTACAACAGATTCGGATTTCTGCGGCCCTGGCCGTCCTTGCACATCGCCGAGGCATGCGAAGGCACGCAACACTCGGCCACTGTTGAACATGCGGCGAAAGCAAAGTGTTGGTACAAGTGTGGTACAAGGGCCATTCATATCTTAAACATCACATGCTGTCAGTCCGATGCACTCAGGACCACAATGCCAGTGTGTCAAAGTTCTCGGCTCTCCCGTTTTTCTCCAAAGCAAGCCACTGCCCCTAGCCCAGATTTTCACTGGGACCTTTGGGGGCGTGCAATGCAGTTGGATCTTCCGAATCAAAGCTGGCACCCTATGTATTTGTCTAAGCTCTACTTGGGAAGTCATCAAATGTCCAAACAGAAACATTCACAGTCTTCCCAGGTAACCCATTAGGCGGTATCAGGAATGTCCAGCCATGGGATCAACAACTGTCAACCAACAAATCCTGATAAAACTTCTGAAGGAGAGTCACATGTCTCCATCTCTACCATGTCTGCTCGCAAGCCTGGATTCTCGTGAGACATTTCTGATGTCCTCAGTTGCTTTCAGTTGCAAACTCAGTTGCTTATGAATGTGGCAAAAAGATGAAGGTAGAGCCTGGCAAGGGCAACGTGCACCTCTCAAGTCTGTGCAGGAATTCCAAAGACCTTCCAAAGATTTTCAAAGCCAACAGAAGAAAGGTGTCTCCTTCATGGAATCTAGAAGGAATTCCTTCATCTCCCCGAGGAATTCCTTCTTGACAACTCACGGTAGCAGCTCCGGTTCTCAAGCTTTGGACAATCATGGCACTACTTTCAATGTATTGCTGATTGTTCTCGGAATCGCAAAGATTGAGAAACATGCCAGATCTGCGGTTTCTCAGAGTGAAGATTGAGTTTCTTCTTCCTGGGAGGCCGTAGTACTCCATTCTGTGCGTATATTATATTTACACTCTTGGGTACCGATCTTCCATCTATCAGTAAATCTATCATCTATCTTCAAATATTCCATGGGTCAGTCGTTCATGGCTTTGTTCGTAAGAACCTGGGATTCGTCTCACCGGAATGGTATGGTCCCCGGTCAGTTCCTAGAAGGTAAACAACTACCCTATGTATTCAGTTAAAGTGCATACATCCATACGACATAATATCGTACGATAATACAATCATTATCAAGAATTCACAAAATGTTTAAGATTTTGATTTGGAAGGAAAGTGCTGAACCAAGCCACAACCACATCAGATGCATACCTTTTGAGAGGCGAGGGGAAGACTCGAGCTGCGTGTCTTTGAGCTTTAAGCACAGCACTTGAGGTCCGTTGGTTTGTGATAGATTTCCAAGACCATTTCCTGCACTCAAACGAGCCCACTGAGCACCCTTGCAGGTTTGGGCTCAAAAGTAACATTGACCGCTATAGGAAGACGGTGGAAAACCAAACTATAACATTGGTTTTGCAACATCAATAACTACACATAACTACACTATATCCATATAGCTGTGTTGAACCTTTCTCTTGTGCTTTCAGCATATCAATTGGCTCAAGGAACTACTCACCGATGCGCCGTGCAACTCATGGACCGCGCGCACTATTGCCATATCTTAACAGTCTGATTTCGGTGTGAGTAGCATAGTAGAACAGTTCCAACTGATTTCGGAACAGGAATTATCAGTAAACACGAGGCAAAAATGAAGAAACACGTAGAAAGACAAAGCAAAAAAGGAGAAACACGAAACTGACGAAACATTGAATCGTAATGGACATTGATATGGACATTGATATGGACCATGGGACTGGATGAGTGGTGCACAGTGGTGCTATGGGAGTTCTCCTCATCTCGCTTGAGCTCAGTCAGCTCCATGAAGGCCCAGCACCTCCAATTCTGGGTGTCAGACCCAGACCCAAGCTCCAAGCGCCAAGCTGATTACATCAAGGGAAAGCACAGAAAGAAACAACATAGAAAAATCATGAAAAATCAAATTACGCAAATCAAATCTCATGATAAATCATGTTCAATGAACTACATTACATAAGATGTTTCTAAGGATTCCAATTACTTCCAGTATCGAAGTCCGATACCAGAAGACACAAATCGCATCAAATCGCCAAACGGCACCATTCTTCAACTGAATTCAACGACAGCATCAGCAGATCTGTGAAGAATTTGACAAAAAGAAAAGAAGCTTCAGCTTGTAGCGCCTGGTGGAGATTTTCTTCTTTTTGGGTTTGTAGTGTTTGAATTCGAAGAAAATTGCTGCTCCCCTGTGCATCGGAAGACAAGACCCAGGGAATTCTTTCAAAATCAAGGCAAAGTATGGCAAAGTTGCGTATTGTCTCAAACCTTCTGCGATGGTTGGCCCCTCCCATCATGTCAAATTATATTCACTACGTACTACTTTGTATCAAACGAAACAGCGCACAAAATAATTGATGCGTGTCTTCTCATCTGCAGGGCTGAGCGAAAGACGATCTCTCCATGTCTTCCAATGACACATTCAAGTACACCTTCAGGTTGCAAGGTGACGTCGGAGACACGCACTGCTGTGCAGAAGATCCAACCATTTACCATTCATCATCATTGATCATCGTTCATCATCGTTCATCATCATTCATGCAGATCACAAAGCACTGAAATCAGCTGATTCCACTGATTCGGATTCCACAGCCGCAACCTGCTGGTTGAACATCACATGTGTAGCACGTCGCTCGGCGGCAAAATTCCTCAGGGCGGCTCGCACAAATTGCACAGAAACTGAAATGAATTCTTGCATCAAGATTGACTAATCTCCAATACAGGGCTACCACTAAAGTATCTATCAAATCTATCAGTGTATAATCATCAAATAGTCAAATGTGTACATACAGGCATATCAAACAACTGCTGAGTGAGGTGTTCCAAGCGAGCTTCTCGTGAGCCATTAATACTCTGCAAGTTCTGCGACATCTGTTTGACGAGCACTTGATTTTGATGACGCAGCACACTTGAAGGGCTTCAGCGACATCCATCCAGATCCTTCACTGCCTCTGTTAGGGATCTGACGTATCTCTAGAATCCAGAATATTGGCGCGAGCATCCGCTACAAGCACCGTCATGAAGGGATCAATGTACTCCTGGCGGCAACAGGCAACAAGAAGTGCAAGTAGCAAGCAGATCCAAGCAGCCCAATCGGTAACTTTGATGTGCTAGCATGACTCCCACCAAGTGATCCCAATGGGACTGCTTGGCTCCAGTGTCACACATTTGGGAATCTATTTGGGAATCTAGCTAGACATCAACAGGGTAGGCAGGATGATTGAACCTAGTCCAAAAGCAAGCTCGGATTGTTCCAGTAAGTACAATCTACAAGTCAATGAAGATTCCCAGCATACCATGAGTCAGCATTCTGGACGGCTGGACATGGACTTTGAAAGAGAAGCTTCCATTTGCGCACTTTTGGAAAGTCTTCTTTCTCATATCAGCTCTGAGTCTGAATTGCAAAGTCTTAATGTCAAAAGCACGCAGTCCTGAGCATCTTTCAGACCTATTTTTTCGATCCGAAAGCACCTGAATACAAACCGCACCCGAGTCTATTTTGCCACGTTCGCTATCAAAATATTTGCCTACGTAGAACATCATACAACTATGTCAGAATCTAAAGACTTTGATTGGAATTTAACACCAACACACAACCATATACACGTATACAAACCTATCAACCACGGACCAGTACTTCTGATCCGAGATCTCCACTGGCATCAACTTTGCAGCAAAGTTTGCCAAGCTCAACAGCGAAATCACTGAGCCAAGCTGCACAACAGTGCCGCGAACTGTGCGAAGCACAGCTTGTCGCTGATGCCAATCTGTGGAGCTTTCGTCCTGACAAATTTTGATGAGGTTCTCTCAACGACATGCTGATTAAAAAGGAAACAACAAAGCTGTTAAGCTGTTCTCTTTCTGAGATGTTCTGTCTCAATATGTCGGAATGATATGTTGATTCAATTCCTTCTGCAAGGCAGCGAAGGTACATCACACTGTGAATGGAATGCTGCTTTCTTGCAAGTCATCGACAGAACTCGAAATGACGCCTCTGCATCAGCGCAAATAATCTCTCCTTCGGTACCTCGAAAATGGGGAAACAGCTGTTGCACGACCTGGTACCTGCAAATCCTGCAACTCTTCAAGTTAGTGAAATCGTTTGCAAAGCAGAGTGACTTTGAAGAAATGTTGCCGTCGAAAATGGACAAGGCAGCAAAATTCACGTGGGCTCGTGATTGTTTGATGACACCTGTGATCACTAGATGACAATGAAGGTGATCATGATCGTCGCTCGTGATCATCATGATCGTAGACAATTATGATTGTACTCATTATGGTATTCTGCATATATACAGTAGATGAACAACTGTGCATCTGTGTGAAATGGTCATACCATCTTGAGACAACCACTGACCTCTATTCACTGTGTCTTTGGGCACTTGGTTTTACCATCGAAGCGGCGAACTGGTACTTGCTTGCCTCAAAGCATGCTCTAACAAAAAGTTCAGAGAATTCTTGACATTTTGAGAATTCTTGAGACTTCTGTGATGCCTTGGCTGAGCTCTGACATCGTCATACATGGTCTATCTGCAGGTCCGAGAATCTTCACCTTTATATATATAGGATGTATGCGAAAGTGGCGGTGCAAAAGGCTTTCTCCGATGCTATGCTTTGACAAAAAAAGCTCCAAACCTCTTGCGCTCCTAGAATTGCTGAACTTGCAGCGCTTCAGAGTTTTGTTGCTCCAGGTCCAGACTTGCAAGAGTCTAAACTTATAACTTGCCAACTTGCAAACTTTGCAAGAAGTGAAACTTGGTTTAAAAACTTATCCTTTCAGAAGTCAAACTCTCTGAGCTTGCGTCCAAGGCTCAATTGTAGCACAATTCCAGACAGGTTTTGGCAGAAACAAATCATCCCCCAAATCCAGAGGCCCAACAGGCCTAATTTCACATGTCACCTTTGAAAGAAGCTTACAAAATCTTAGAAGATCTTACACGATCTTACAAGATCTTACAAGATCTCAATAAATTCTAAGGTTTCAAGGTCCCCGCCGACAGTGTTCACCCATCCTGCTCAGTGTCAATGCCCAAGCAATTAGGCGGAATTGAATTGAATCGAAATGAATTGAAAATGTTTTACCGACCTGACCTCACCCTTTCTCCAAGTTGCATCAATCGGAAATGCTTCAGGCTCTGCACCTGTGAAGAGCGCCTGCACTGCAATGAGTTGAAAGCAACGCTTCGATCTCAGAGATCTGATCTGATTTAGATAATTTAGATCTGATTTCTCTTCAAAACTTTCGCCTCAAAGATGGGGACCAAGGTTTTCATGTCTGTCACCGTGATGTTTTCGTGCATCGTGCGCAAGGCCTGCGCCTAAGAGAAAGGATTGATGCAACGGGCGAGCACGGCACCCTTCTGAGGCATGGACACGGGCACCCAAACACAGCGCCAAACGGTGCAGGATGTCCTTTCGACATCTGAAAAATGAAAGGAAACTGGAAGAAAGTTCTGAAGAAACTGAAGAAATAAAGAACTTTAAGTTTCTTTCACAACTGTTAAAACTTATTTGAGGAAACCAAGTCATAGGAGTTAGGAAAATTAAGATAGGAATTCTTCACAGGAGTTAAGTAAGCTGAGGAACATTCAAAGTGAGACTCCAAGGAACCTTAGAAAATAGTCCCTCTAGGTTAAAAAAATAAACAGTTGAGGAAGTATTTCGAAACCTTTATAGTTTATAGAGGAGTAGTGTAAACTAGAGTAAAGAACAGCTAGCGGAAACTTACAGTTCCACATGTTGTCAAGTTGTTTCCAGACTCAAAGAAGAGAATTGAAGAGAAGAGCGGCAACAAAGTGGGACTGTACCATCTGAGTCACGTTTTTTTCCAACAATTTTTATGCGTTTCAAGTTGCTGCTGCAACTCAAGCTCTGGCCTTCTCCTTCGAGGTGATGGTTGGCAAGCCCTGCTCTCAATGCAAACGGAACTGTGAAAAGAAATGCACAGCTCTCAATTTGATTCAATTTGTACCATTTGGTGTTTTGCTTTGTCGCATTTTGTCGTTGAACAGGTCACATGGCAATGGACTAAATTTGTCACCCTGCCAGATCGTTTGATTCCATGATTCCATTCTCAAAATGGAATGTTCGTGCTTTGCTTGACAATGACTTTTTGACATTTTTGGACCCATTCCCACATTCTGCGTTTGTGTTTTGCTTAGATTTCAGAGATTCTCTGTGTTGTCTTTTGCCACTTTCTACAGAGACATTGACAAAATCAATCAGCGACCTGCTTGGCTGCTATCTGCGCGGCCATGGACTGGTAGTCCTCCTGTGCCTCATGTAGACCAACAAACGATCACAGTTTGAATCAGGGCCGAATCACAAAATTGGTCACACCATGTCACACCTTTCAGGATCCAAATGCATCACTGGCCACGACAACTGGCCTCTACAACTTGGCCCCAGGAGTCGTGCTGCTGGGCTTTGTTGAATTGTGTCTGGGCAAGAAATGCGTGTGACGCGGCTCGGTCATCTGTGTTCTCTCCATATGGCTATCATTAAAACACTGCAAAGTGTATGAAAGTGCATCTAAGTGCTAAAGTGTGATGAATCCCTAGTTCAAATACATTGAGACTTGAAAATTGCAGAAACCCGCGAGGAAAGAAGAAAGTCAAGCAAGCATGTCATAATCAAAGATACATTGGAAAGACATCGAACAAATTCATGGCAGTGAGTTGCAGTAAGCCATGTTCAAAGCCATGTTCAGCTGCAGTCATGTTCCAAACTTTTGCAAACCAGAGCGCTATGCAAGCCTGACATGTTCATCATATGCAACACGTATGACACAGTCACATGTAACTACATATAATCATACATCTATGGTACGAGTATATACTCGCACATACAAGCTTCGTTTGTTACACTGAATCTGATACAATCTGAATTTGCGATCAGACAACCGGTGTGTCAGGTCTGTGGATCTCTGTCTCTGACAGTCTGTAGTCTCATACACTCTACATACAAGTCTGTAGTCTTTTCGCGTCTTCCCTGTTTTGCTTGCTTAATTCTGTGCATTTTTTTCCTCGATTGTCTTCAATTCTTTATAATGTGTAGTCTTATCTTGTCTATTTTTGTCTCATCTTCTCATTTTCTTCATTCATCTTCTCATTCATCTTCTCATTCTTGTCTGCTTTGCTAAGGGCCCTGCCATCCACGAGAGTCGAAGCTGCTCTTTCTCTGACATCGCCATGGCAGAGGCAGGGGGCACCTGTGCTCAAGGCCACAGCATTCTTGAAGGCAAGGCAAGGCTAAGGAAAAGGCGAAGCAGCTAAGGGAAAGGCTAAACGGCTAAGCAAAGTGCTTCTCTATGCAGAGAGGCAGAGATGCTCAATTTTCTTTCAAAGATATGCTCGGTGCTCTCGGCTTCAGAAGTTGCTTTCAATGTCTGCATTGATCCTTGTGGGCTCGCCAGGCACGCCTCGCGTCCCCGCAGGCTCTCCGCAAAAGCGCGTCAGGAATTGCACAGCGGCTATGTGACCAGAGAAATCAAGGAATGCAAGGAGGAATGCAAAGGAATCAAGTTGAATATAGTTGAGTCATGGAGCAAACAGCTGCTGCCATTTCCGACTTGGAATTCTAAGGTCCTAGCTGTCTCTAGATTCCATCCCTTAAGCTTTCGCACTTCAGCAAACGCAGTATTCAAGCAAGTTTCATTAAGTTACTGTTGCTCTCTTCACACCCGGGTGACCTTTTTTTACGCAGAGTTCCCGTAAAGACAAAGTGCACTGCGAGGCCCAACCACACGTAGCTGTTTTAGCACAGCTACCTAGGAACAATCTGGCTCAAGAGACTTAGAGAGACTGGATGCTTTCCTAAAAGCGAGACACCGAGACCTCTCTGGGAACTGAAAGACAGTTTGGTCAGTTTGGTCATGTTTGGTGACCACACCTCTACGTGGAAGCATTCTCAGCGGTATGCAGTGAGGCCAAGAAAGAAAAGGTTTCTTTCCCAAAGACATAGTGAACGCATCCCACAGTTCTTGGTGCAGGTGAACATATCTAAAACACCATCGGACAGTTGCGTCAAGAAATGTTGCAGACCTGTGAGCTTAGAACTTCGTAGGTAAACACATGCCAATGGGAACCGATCAATGTCCGCAAACAGTGACCATTGAATCATCCGTATCATTATAACCTCGGATCTATATGTATGTATATATATATATATATATGTATTTCTGATTGTGCTCATCAAGCAATGCAATACCAGTACCAAACAGAATTGAACTCTCCCGCTGCTGAAAACCACTCCCACCATGTGAGGCGCGCAAAGCACTGCTATGCAAAGCCAAGCGAAGCAGCAATACTCCCCAGCACTCAGGAAATCCCAAATCAATCCATCTGTGCACAACAATCTTACTCAACACTTGATGTTGGGAGTTCTTTCAATTGAAGATCCATTTCATCGATGGCCCACGACCTCTGAGGGATTTCATGTGCTGGAAGCCAGGAAAATGCACGAAAATGCATTGAAACTCTTCTTCTAAACCAAGTGGGCTTTGATGAAACAAAGACAAACATGCTACACAAATAAGCTGAAAGAATTGGATTTTAGGAGTACCTGCCAGTACAAGTGTGTATCTGGCAAAGAAAATCGGAAAATGGTCATGCATCATGCGTCGATTCGAGAAGAAACCCAATCTTGGGTCATCTACCCATGGAAAAACTGGAATTGTTCAGTTCCTCTCGTCACCTGCTGTTTGGTCCCCATACCTGCAAGCTCACAGCGACTTTCTCGACAACGGCAACTGTACAACTGTCCAGTATCACAGCTTCTCCATTGAACAAAGCACATGTGCACAACGATGCATACACTTTAAACATCACTGAAACACATGGTGGTGTTTTCATGTCCATTTGAACAGTGGTGTACACATCCGCAAACAAAAGGCACATCATTTCAAGTTGAAAGGCACTGTAAAAGATTCAAAGGAACCGTCAGAAAATTGAAAAAAGAGTGTCCGTGCATGCGTGTGTGTGTGTGTGTGTGTGTGTGTGCGTGTGCGCATCTAATCGAAGGAAGTTTAGAAGTCTAACTTCCGACAATATGGACAACTCAGCTAGGGTAGATCGCCTATGCAGATGTGAGAAAGAAGAAATGTGAGAAAGATGAGAGTGCGAGTGCGCCAAAATGTTAGGAAAGTCGCGAAATGCTGTGTTTTGCAAGGTTTTGTGCATCATGAGGGGCCAGAAGGGTACCTCGCTAAAGCGGCGGGTGCGGACCACTGTGGCGGAAGGTGTGTGCAAAAATCGTTAAAAAACCTAGGCGCGAAGCACATTTGGAAGTCAAAATCGTAAAAACATGTCAGCCTCGGAGCACTTTTGGGAGATGCAAGTTGCAAAATCGTTTAAAAACCTAGGCGCGAAGCACATTTGGAAGTCAAAATCGTAAAAACATGTCAGCTTCGGAGCACTTTTGGAAGTTGCAACTTGCAAAATCGTTAAAAAACCTAGGCGCGAAGCACATTTGGAAGTCAAAATCGTAAAAACATGTCAGCTTCGGAGCACTTTTGGGAGATGCAAGTTGCAAAATCGTTCAAAAACCTAGGCGCCGAGCACATTTGGAAGTCAAAATCGTAAAAACACTACATGTTCGGAGCACTTTTGATGACTCATGATTCTCAAAACTGGCACGCTGCCTGCGCGCGAAGCAAATTTTTAAGATAAAATCTTGTACCAAAATAAAAACTGCAATTTTACTAGCGTTTCGGGCCACTTTTCGGAGATGTCATATGATCATGAAAATTGGCACGCCGCCTGCGCGCGAAGCACATTCTCACGTCCGAAGTCGCAAAAACTCGTGGTTTTTAACAAGTTTTGAAAGTTGCATGTCCGAAAAAGTGCACGCGGCCAGGGCGAGAAGCACATTTTGAAGCAAATGTGTCAAAACACAGCACGTTTTGACACTTTTTGAACACAGGAGACAAAAGTAGGAAAACACTTGCGTTTCGCGTCACTTTTCGTGATTTATGTGGCCAAAATGTGCACAACGCTTGCGCGCCAAGCACATTTGCAGGTCAAAAGTAGCAAAACACTTGATGATCGGAACACCTTTGCAAGGTCCAATTATCAAAAGTGGCCAAACACCTAGATGCAAAACACTTCATGATCGAAGCACATTTGGAAGGTAAATGAATAGATAGACGAAAGATGGCTAGACAAAGAGGTAGCCAGATAGATCGACAAGTCGATAGTCAGATCGATGGGTGGCTAGATGGATAGTCAGATACATAGATGCATCGATGGATGAACAGATGGATAGATAGATGGATAGATAGATAGATAGAATAGCTAGAATAGATAGATGGAATAGACAGACAATTGGATAGCCAGATTCAGATGGCTAGATGGGTCGATAGATAGACAGATAGGTAGACGAAACGAGAGTCAGATAGATAAGTAGATAGATAGTCAGGTAGAAAGACAGAAAGATAGACAGATGGACACATAGATGATCAGACAAATAATTCGGTAGATAGATAGACAGATAGATAGATAGGCAGATAGATAAATAGATAGATGGACAGGTAGATAGATAGATACATAGACAGAAAGATGACGAGATAGATAGTGAGGTAGATAGAAATACAAGTACATAGGCAGATAGATAAACGAATAAATCATCAGATAGATAGATAGATAGACAGTCAGACAGACAGAAAGAAAAGTGATCAACTGATAGAAAGATAGCTAGACAGATAGGCTGCCAGTCAAGTGGCCAGATCGATGCTCACATTGGTAGGAAGTCAGGCCCAAGTGATGTTCAGTTCTCGGATCCCTCGGACAATCAATCGTCGCAACCACAACTGCACACTCCTATAGTGCTCCTATCTTGGAAACTTCCGCCACCGCCTTGTGCGGTACTACTGGTACTCGTATACACACAATTACACATGTATGTAGGTGTATTTGCGTTTTTTCATACCCATGTGTACATATTGTGTACTGGTGTTCATGCATGTTTACTGCGCATACATCGCTGCAGTACAGCATGCAGTACAGCATGCAGTACAGTATACAGTACAGTACGACGGTACGGTAAGGTACGGTACGGTATGGTACGGTAGGGTCTGTACAAACGTACATACGTGCATACGCGCATACGTACATACGTACATACATAAATCGTACATACGTACATACATATGCCAACCATGCATACATTATCATACATTACTTTCATGACATGTAGACATGGATGCACGGATACAGGCATACTTGCATACATTACATTACATGAAACTACACTACACTTCATGCTGACATTGATGTACAAATATGTACGAATATCATAGGCAAACTTACATCGCATGAATCATTGGCATAAGATTGCTTTGATGTAAATGTTTGTTGGAATTAAACGCACAAACACACACTTAGAATTGAATGCAAAGAAGCAATGCATAAAAAGAAGCTGAACATGCGTGCAAAAACGCTGGTCCTTCCCAGCAACAAGCAGGAACCAGTCAGGACATGGCTAACCATATTCATTGCGACCATCAACAACATTCAACAACAACATCAGCGAGAACGACAACCACAAAAGTAGCAAGATCGGAAAAACGTTCTGGAAGGCATGGTAAAATTATTTCAAAGTCTCGATGCCTTTGGTTTCGGAAGGGACTGCAAGCTTGCTACAGCTACGTGCTCGGGCAAGAGAAGCTTTACACCGGGACAGACTTGACAGAATGCAAGCCGCAAGTTTCATCCAGCGCCGGAACAACTCAGAGACAAACCCAAAGAAAGATCCGAGAGAAAGAAGAAAAAGTGAGAAGAGAGAAGAAGAGAGCGAGTCTTTCATGAGAAGTGAAACACACACCCAAAACCAAGCGTGTTGAGCCACCGTGTTGAGAAGTGAAAATACATCTGTGGTACGAATTCGAGGACCTAATGAATGCAGGTGGGAGATAAACCTACAATGTCAACTGGCGAGAAGAAGGTAGAGAAAACAGATCTGCATCTCAACCAAAGCAAAGGAGACAAGTGGGAAATAGAGAGAGGGAGAGAAAAGAAAAGATGGAAGAAGAGAGAATAGAAGAGAGAGAGAGAGAGTGAGAAAAAAAACAAGAAAGGGAAGAATAGAGAATAACAAAGAATAGAAAAATAGAATAGAATAGAATCGAATAGAACAGAGTAGAGTAGAATAGAAGAGAAGAGAAGAGAATGGAATGGGAAGTGGAATAGGAATAGGAATAGAAATAGGAATAGAATAGAATAGAAGAGAGAGAGAGAGAAGAATGAAATGGGAATAGGAATAGGAATAGGAATAGAAATAGGAATAGGAAAAGGAATAGAATAGACAAGAAGAGAAGAGACGAGAATGGAATGGGAATAGGAATAGGAATAGGACTGGACGTGAATGGAATGGAACAGAACAGAAAAGAATAGAATGGAATAGAGATAGAGATTAGCTGCTCCGGTGGAAAAGACTGAACGGTGACTAGCCAAATACCCCAGAGACGAGGACAAGAATCACCGTTCACAACCATGAGAATACCATGAGACCCATTGTAAGGCTTTCAAGGGAGGAGCCCAACAGTAAAAATAAACCATGAACCCATACACATTCATATACATTCATACACGTTGTATGATTTGTCACGCAGGTTTACATCAAAACATCGGGACATACGCATAGTTGCAAAGTTGTACAGTAGGCTTACGCCAACTTCCAGCAATCAACACAACGAACAGTGGCAGTTTAGCAACCTTGAGCAAACAAACATTGAGAGCCATTGAGAAGGATCCTAAACAGAGGTATGATGTTAATGGTCGAACTCTCAACCCCTTTTGGATCCCACAAGCTTGACATGTCTCAAACTGATTGCTCTGGCTGCATGCCCTTCTAAGAGCCCCACCAAAATGGCAATCACGGAGGTAAAGAGGAAGGCCCTGAACACGCAACTTCTGCAGCGATTTGAAGAAAACTGCAAAACAGAAAAACAACAGGGGATGCAGTCTGAAAAACAACAAGTTCCATGTGGGTCGAACCATAGATGTTCAGAACTCGAGTATGAAACCCCCGCAAGGTGACAAATCACTTTAAGATCTTTCGGTGTATCGACTTGTAGAGTGCAGCGCATAGAAAAAAAAGTGACGGACCTCAACCAAGAGGAGTCCTGAAGTGTCCTGAAGTTCTGAACATCTTTCACCATCACTAGGAGCCGTGCAGAACCAATGCAAGCACAACCTCAGGCCATGATAGCTTCAGCATGCTTCAGCCAAGAGGGATGTGATCAAAAAGCTTCCTGCCTCAAAATGAAATTGGATCTACGTCTGACACCCACGACCAGTGTCTCCCAGTCTCCTTTTGTGACAAATCTACATAGGACCAGATCTTTGCTTCCAACTTGCCTGCGTTGATTCCTTGATCGCGCAGAAACCTAGTTGGCTGCCTCTTCAACCGTGGATCAGGTATTTGCACCGCTTGTCATGAGATGTCAGGGACTTTACATCATGAGTCATGTGCTTACCATGCCTTATGTATCTTGGAAGGTGGCTGTTGTAAGGGTGGCCATCAAATCTGCAAGGATGCGAACCATACTCCACGGCAGCCAAGGACTTGGCTGGAAGAGTATTCAGGACAAACTGATTCCGGTTGTCTTCCTGCTACGAGCTTGGCACGGAACATGTTTGATAAAAGAACACACGGTCAGTTAGCCGCATCAGGGCAGTAGGCAGCTTGCCAAACCGAAAAGGAAAGCAACAGGTTTTCGAAAGTAGTGAATGCATTCGATGCATTCGGATGTTCGACCAGTTTCGAAGGCCGCGGAGGCAAGAGATGAGCGTTTGGACAAAGTGTTTGGTGAAGTCACATTCTTATCATTCTGATTATTCTTTACATTTCTCCACATTCTGACTATATTCTTCACTCTCTTCTCATTATTTCTCATTCTTCAGTTATCTTTTCATTCTTCTCATTCTCTTCGAAAGCCTAAATTCTCTTCAATTCTCTTCTAAATTTCACGTTAGCCCAAGGTGCAGTGCCCCGACGATGTATTGCAACGTCTTCATCTCCATGAACCGCCAGGACTCCACCGGAGCCTCGATTTCCGCTGCCTCTTTTGCGGCTTCGGCCGCTTCTGCTTCAGCAGCCTTCGGAGCATCCAAGGTCTCCATGTCTTCAATAAGGATGACAGGAAAACATTCAAACATAAAATCAATGGATGCAAATGTGTATACATATAGATATATATATATATATATACATTCCGTGTTCAATAAAAACATGTTTCAAAGCATTCCGGTGAAATTTCACTCAAAGGAAGCCGATCTGGCTTCAGCTTAGGGGAAGGCAAGCCTTGGCAAAATCAAAGGATGTAAAGGAAATGGTATGAACACCTTATTTGTTTCAATGCTTGTGACAACGATGACGATGATCAAACAGTTTTTGCGGTCGGGATCTCCTCATATTGGTCGGGTGTGAGTCCAACTCGTGCTGCCCGTCTGGCAACGCGCTCTTGCCGGATGCGGTCAGCATTCTGCAACCTCAGCAAGTTATGAACGGTGAAATCAGAAACGATCGCATAGGTTAACTTATAAGCACAGCTGGCACAGCTTTTAATTGCCACTAGATCACTAGATTCCTTGGGCGGCTACAGTCTTTCATTTGCACTTACATAGCTGGCTCTTGGAGCGAAGGATTGGATTTCAATCTTGGCTCCTTAAATGTGCGGCAAAGTCTGGGCTCATCTGGGCTCTGCACTTTGCAAATTCAATCTGATGCACGCGCGCCACCCAGCTCTCCACCCAGAAGAGGTCGTCGTTGCACTGGCAGCGCTGAAGTTTTCGCAGGAACACGTGGGGCAATTCATCATACATCCCTGTGAATTCATGCAGACCGACCAATGATATTATCACTAAGTATGCGTCAAGGCTCCTTGCAATTTTGATATGTGCTGTGTTGCAAGTCTTCATAGCTCCGCAAGCTTACACAAGAGGTCTGCATGTGTTAAAGTGTTCCCAAATCAATAGAAAAGGTTCCTACGGAAGTTAGGGGTTAAGGGTTAACTGCAAGCAGAGCAACAGCCAGCACCTCCTTTTGTCTGAACTGAGAGAGGTGCCAATGTGGCTGCTGCTTGATTCTATCTTGGTTCTGTCTGACCCTCAAGTCAGATCTTCTGAACGAAAAGCTTGTGGACCTTGAGTCCACACAACAGTGATGGTGGTGACAGTCCAGACCAACCCCCTCGCCGCCAGAGGCAGACGCAGGGACAAAG
>VSDK01027036.1:254910-284801 GCA_009767595.1 Symbiodinium kawagutii | reverse complement strand
TTCCCTCTCTTTCCAATCCAAAATCCAAAAGTTACTTTGTCCCAGCCCTGACTTCAAAGGTTCACAGATTGATTCCAAAGAAGCTTTTCACAGCAGATTATAGACATCCGTGACAGCGCATGAGTCAATAGGAATCTCGCCCCGTCGCTTTCTGAAGAGAACTTCAGGAACAATTTTGCAATATGGCCCGTCCAACTGTCGAACCGTTTTTTTGAGTTGCAAAAGGTGCTGAAAGAAGCAAGAAGAATTCTTTGCCGGGATCTAGTTTCAAAAGTACTATTGTGCAATTGTGCCAACCTTAACGATCTTCACGCGTTTTCAGTCACGATCGCGTGAAGTCATCCAGACCACACTTCATCAAGTTTTAAGAACAGAATCCAATACAAGGTATTGCAAGGTGAGTTCTCCTGCCTTCATTCTGGTGTTCCTGTGCAGGAACCTGGAAAACACACTGAGGTCAATTGCACCAACTGGGGTGCCTTCGCTGAAGATGTTGCACGGGTCGATCTTAGAAACGGCAACACCAAGGCTACAAACTTGGCAATCCAAAGCATGAAATCCTATGTCCCACACATCAGTAGTCAAGTTTTTTTGCCGAGTTCGAAGGGCAGGATTCTGCCTGTCATGTGCAGGAATCTTCTGCCCTGGCACTTGAAAAGTTTCCGAAATTCTACGTCGAGACTTTGAGCCCGGGCGCATTTTTGCGCTGCTTCTGCAGCCTCTGTACTTTGTTTCTTGACTGCAGCTACCGGTCCAATCTGTCCGCGTCCAACTGCTCAAATGGCGTTGTCCTTGAATCAAAAGAAGGGCGAAAGATGCTGAAAGGCTCACTGGGTAAGGTCACGTGATTGGTATGAACTCATGACACCACCCCCCTGAAAAGTGTCACCCTCCTGAACTGCTGCTTGCGCCACAGAAGGGTTTACGGGTTCCTCGAGATCAGAAGGCCATTTTTTTCCACAGAGTGACATGACCCGCAGCTCTGGAAAAAAATGTAGAGGTTGAGACGGTTGAGGATGAAAAGACTGCGCAAAGCTGAGATGAAAACCACATGGAAACTCTCCCCACGCAAAGCCTCAGCGTTCGCAGATTGTCGGAACTCATTGCATGACTGGAGGTAAGCACGATACAGTCATACACAGGCACCCTGCAACAAGCAGTTGAGCAAACACGTGTATCCAAGCCAGTTTAAGCATCCCTCTCCCGAATGCATTTCATTGGAGACCTACACAACCTACGGAGAGGTCACCTGGATGCTCGCAAGGTGAATCAATTGATGAACATCTTGGAATGTTTTGCTGCACGTCCAAGCAGGCAACATAAGGAGTGAAGCATAGACTGACAGATCTATACGTGTATCTATCTTTATACAGTAAGCTGGGGTTTCGCCTAGGAGCGATAGTCCGATGAAAGTCCCATAGTCAATGTCAGATGTTTCCCCATCCTTCAAAGTTGCGAGAATCGTGTTGCATGCGTTACCATTAGGAGTGAGTATTTGATTGTATTACTGCACTGCATTGAAGCCAAAGGGTTGTCATGGAGAACAAGGAGTAAGCCATTCAGGTCACACCGTTTGCCGAAGAAAACTGGATGGGAACTGCCCGTTGGGGGTGAACGACAAGGACGGCCAACATTGGCCAACCTCGTGAAGAAAAGCAAGGGTGCTGGAAGCCACTCCAAGAAATGGACGATGCGCATGACTTTCTGCACTACCGGGCTTGGGCTTATGTGGCAACTCGCTTATCTCCTAAATAACGAGCTGTAGCTGCTGTAGCGCTACCTGATTCTACGGGCAGTTTACACTTCTTGAATTCAACTGCGGACGAGAAAACAGACTGCAAACATGAGGAACGACTTCCAAGGCCGAGAAGAACTCTGCCACAGCAAGGAAGCCATCAGGATGCTGTAGCAAAATCGAAACCAAAACTTGTACTGGATTGTGTTCAAGTGTGGATTTGGATGGATAGACTTCGCTGAACATAATTTTACTTCTGAACCTTGTGAAGGATCATTGCGAAATTGTGGAGAGCTGGTCTCGTTTTCTGATCCGCTGGATCTCCTCCCACAATGCTAGTTGCAAAACGAAGGGACGAGCAAAGGGCGATAAGAGACTTCACAAGACTTCAAGAGACAGCTTCCATGATGGTCTACTAACTTCTCGGACATGTTTGGCTGAGGCTTGCTGCAAACTTTCTTTACTTTGGTTCCAATCTGATCTTTGACTGCCAGAGTTTGGCGCCCATCTGGGTGTAGGAACCATCAAGCTTGAAACAGTCTGTTGAATCACTTGTATCCTCTCGCGTTGTCCTCAAGATATGGTTTGTCTTTCATGAACTGCAAGCTCCCCAGAGTGACAAAGCACCAAAATTGAGAGCAGGTTATACCTTTTAAAAGTTTGCCCGGCATCCGCATATATTCATATGCAGCCGCTGCCTCTAAAACGGCAACAGCAATTCTGAGAGTCACATGCGGTGAATATGTAGTGACTGAAGGGGATGCCTTGGTATGTGGTGTGTGGTATGTGTTTGTGTGCGCATGCTCCAACACTGTGAATTTGGGTGTCACTGCATCGGTTGCTGAGGATGATCCATTGTCAGTGTGGTCCATCACCTCACTTCGCCGTCCAATACACTCTGAAGGTTTTTATCGGTCCAGGTTTGCCGAAGTCTTTGCTCAGCACAAAGACTCTAGATACGGCATGCAGTGCAGCAAGTCATGGCGATGGATACCGGTGCACGAAGCGCAGGGATGACTTCGGACAGAATCGAAATGAATCGAAACTCTTTTTTCGATTTTTCAAAACTTACTGTTTGACTTTCGGCATTTTTTTTACCTTTGACCTTTCCAGGCAATCTTCCTCAGAGAGGATCTAAGCGGCGTGCATGCAGCAAGAATTTCGTGGCTCGGACGAACGCATTTCACCCTTCAGAAAATCGTGGGGTAACATAATCCCGGACAGGAAGAACATTGTGAAGTATCAGTATGACTCAGTATGACCAGATCCAGTCTTAAAATTGAAACTGTGACTGGGCAAGTCCACATATACAAACATGTGGAAAGACTCCTGAGATTCCCGACCATAGGAACAGTATCATGTCCGGAAACGTCCTGAATTTCGAGAAAAAAGACATGAAGTGCACCTAGAAGTTCTAATGTTGCAATTGAACTTTGCTCCCCCCACGCTCCTTTGCCGGTTCGAAGGGTTCAATCTCTACTGCATCTGGTGAGTCCACACACAGACCATGTGGAGCCAACCTGAGACAACTTAGGACAACACGTGGCAAACGCCTCTTGAAATGTCTGAAATGCAGCATCGGCAATTGTCTCAAATGTGCAAGGCCTGGTTGCCAGCTCCAAATGACTATTTAACATTAATTAAACTAGATCATTAACTACCGACTCCAAATACGAAGAGAAAAGAAAAACGGCAACACGACGACGCAACGCCCGCAAAGGCCCAGCCTGATCATTATTCGTGCGTTGTTTGGAACCCGGAGAAGCTGCGCTTTGTCAACCTGACTTTGCATCAAAAAACAAATGTTTCTGTCCAAATTGGAAAGAAAACAATGGGTTTGTGAGTTGGAAAAATTCCTTGTCAAGTTTCAAACAGTCTCACTCTCACACACTCAAATCAAGAAGATTCTGGGTCATCCTGCCGCCGTTCGTATCAGCAGTGTGGCCTTGCTTGCGAGATGGCCGCGACAGGAGAAGAACATTGACAGACCGAGAGAGAGAGAGAGAGATAGATAGATGGATAGATAGATAGAAAGATAGAAAGATAGAAAGATGGAAAGATGGAAAGATGGAAAGATGGAAAGATAGAAACAGATAGAAACAGATAGAAACAGATAGAGAGAGAGAGAGAGAGAAAGAACGACGTGTTAACGAGAGGCGTGTTCTGCAAGGTGTGAATATGTATGGTATGTCGATTTGAAGATGAGAAGATGTGAAGATGTGAAGATGTAATGCAAATGCACTTTGTGATGAGCACTTTGCTCCGCTATTTTCAGAATACTTAACAAAAATGTCTGAAGGATCGCACTATCTAATACTTAGTACAATCTCAATATCAGTTTGTACCAAAATTTCCAGTGCGATTTGTAAAACTTCATCCAGATCTTTTTCCAAATCACGGCGTCTTCGCATAGCTTCGCTGTGGCGATGGGTTCCCGACACGTGGTTCCCGCAGCCAACCTGACGCCAGGCCTGGGAGGCACACGCAATGTCTTTGTTGACTGCGAAAGAGAAAGGAGAGAATGAAGAATGAAGAAAGAGAAAGGAGAATGAAGAAAGAGAAAGGAGAATGAAGAAAGAGAAAGGAGAATGAAGCAAGAGAAAGGAGAATGAGAAAAGAGAGACCGAGAAACCTTGAATAAAGGATATAAAGGAGACTTGAAGGAGCAAAGGAAATTCAATGTTTTCAAATTCTGATTCACCTTTCAGATCAACAAGGGACCTCGGGTGCATCAGCTGCCTCTTCAAAGGTCGATACAACCGTTTGAGCAGTCTCTGTAGGATGGTTTTCACATGTTTTCGCTGCGTCCCACACCGTAAACCTCATTTGCAGGAATGATGTGCTCCACTGCGTCCTGGTGCTGGTCACTTCTGAAACTCCAATGCAACAGCTTTCCACCTGGCCTCAGCACTTGGTTCCTCGGCATTTCTAGCCAAGTGAACAATCACCTCAGACTGCAAGATGCCAATGCGCTGATTCACTGAGTTGCAATGAGGTGCATTCTGCCATTCTTTCCACCTCAAATATTGCTGGCTTTAGAAATGCTATTTGAAAACCCAGAGTTCTTTTCGAGTCGTGGTGTTTCTGCAGACAGCTGTTGCCTTGGATCGACACTGGCTGGTTGGTTTGGTTGTCAAGGTGCACCTGCGATTCACACACTGGAGCTGACCATGAAAAATGATGCGAATGTATCTACTTTGGGGTGCCACTGGGGCTACCTGGTACTACCTCAAGTTGTCATCACTGTCCAAACGCAACGGTCCCCTGCTTTTTCATCGGTTGAGGTCACATCAAATGTAGAGGGACATAAATCCGGTGAGGGGGGGCCACTGTTCTATTTGCATTTACTGCATCAGAGCTTCAATTGCAATTGCGTTGCCTTTGCCTTTGGAACATTCGGAGCTTTTCCACACTGAGATCAATAAGATTCAATAAGCAAGAACTGCAAGGACTTTCGACATGCTCTGCCCCCGAGAAGGGCACCAGCGTCATCCATGGGCTGACCCCAGCAATGCCATCCTGACGGAAATGGCCACAAGCATCGCATGCCATTTGATCTGACAGCTCATTCTGCAAGATGTAGAAATTCCATGCAATTCCTCTGGGACAACGCAGACAAGGTTGAAATGTGTTTCATGCTCTACCCCATCCCAGCGATGTTCGCATGTCGCTGTAGAAGTTTGAAGACGAAACAGCAAGCCGAAATCAATGATGAAACATACTGCTTAGTGAGCGATTTTTCCCAGGCTTTGGGATCTCCCAAGTCACCCAACCTTCTCATCAAGTAACTACGAGTCATCATTGGTTAAAAATAGTGGTATGTAATAACTTCGATGACAAGAAAAAACACACATGTTTTGCCAAACAAATATGTTCGCAAACTCACAAAAAAAAAAAAAAACTCTCGCAAAATCTCAGAATGTGGTAAGACTGGGGGGGATCGTGGTGAGCCCTGCATGGACTTAGATCGCTTTCATATGTGGATCCCCGTTGTTTCTCTGGGGAGCGTGGCTCCAGGACACTCAAAGGTCAATCTTTTGTGGGAAAAAAACTTGAAAAAGTTCAGCCTAGACTCGTTTCTGGATTTGCAAGTTTCAATATTGGTTTTTGGACAATCCCAAGGCATGGTAGACTGGCCGGACTGATGTGGCAGCACATCCTGCATCAAATATACGAAGAAATACACGAAGAATCACAAAGATACGATGCTTGTGCTGAATCAAGTCACTTAAGTCTGTTTGTTGAGGTTGTTTTCACTGGAACATGTCTGGGACCCTTTTCTAGAGATGTTCCAGAAATCTGTGCAGCAACCCACATGCAAGGGAAAGCCAAAGCTGTCCACTGCACTTGAATATGGCATACCATGGCATACTATGGTCATCAAGGAGTGTGTGTGTGTGTAATAGTACTGTGTGTAGTGCGACGTTTGGGTTCTGAAATGCCATAAACCTAAAACTCTCAGTGCGTCAACAGTTGAGCTATTGGAAATCAGGCATGGCATGCGCATTCAACTCATGCCAAACAGGAACGCATTCCTCTCCTGGAGAGCACGGCTTGGAAAGCTGCCCATGGCTCTGGGATGCTATGAGACTATGACTTGCTCAGCGAAGAGGTTCTGTGTGCCAAAGTAAAGGATTCTGATGCTGGCATGCTCTCTGTAGTGTTTCTACCTTAGTTTCTTCCTTTTAGTCATGTGTTGTCGTGTTTTATGTATCGCAAGAGCACTTCACTGTGTGTGTGTGCGTCTTTGTTCGTCCTGTCCAAATGCATTGGAGAATCTAAGTGCTTATCACAAGCCTTTTCTGGCACTACTTCTGGTTTTGATATAGACCCGTTCCTCTGTGCTTTCCCGGAGCATCTGCAGCAACCTTTATAAGCTACAGAAGCGCAACAACAATAAGATGGTCTCCGCAGGTCCGCAAGAGAACGCATGCTTCCATTTCCTTCAAGGTTGAAGGGCAAACCAAAAGTGATGGCTATACACCATACATGCCATACATGTAATCCCTGCAAATCCGTACAAACAACCCCCTGCTGCGTACTTCATACATAATACATCTTAATGCATCTTACTTAACACTGTATATGCGTCTGCATTGCAACTAGTAGATGGGTTGACTGTCTGGAGGTCGCCTGCTAGAGAAACATTGAAACATCTTTATTGCATGGCACGTCCACAAGACATCATGTCTGATTCAACGCATCTAAACTCAATGGTCAAACGATCACCTAACATCTTTCCTACTAAGCAAAGACAAAGCGTAGGAAGCGTAGGAAAGACACCCCGACGAGTTCGATCCACGGCCTCAAAATACGTTGGGACGAAGCGTGCAGGCTCTCGCAGCGGGCCAGAATTGGCAAGTGCCTCAAAGCACTACACTGAGACCGTGAGAGCTGAGCACAAATTGTTTCAGGCACAAACAAAAAGTCTGATATGAAATTTAGTTTCATCCATTCCAGCAACAATTCTGGATCGTCAACAGCTGCTCGAACAGACGCTTGAGTCATTGAAATATAAAACAAACAGAAATTCATCGAAATTCAAGGTTTGGAGATGTTTGGAGATGTTTGGAGGGGGGTTAAAAACCAGAGTTACTATGCTGAGAATTTGTGCTTTCAACTTACTGACCGAGCCTTCAGTGCCTTGAAAATTGCTGTTGGGCCCACCGCCTGCGATGCACAGCTTGTCAACGTTGTGAATGTACGGAAAAAATCATGTTCGGCCATGATACAGTATCACAATGTATGACAACTCTGTATGATATTTGTGCGAGAGATGTTAGAATTTCAATGCAACCAAGACATTGAAACTTACACACGGCTCACATCTGGACAACGAACGCATTGCGTACATTTCTTTCCAATGTTCTTTCAAAACAAACAAGCATTGAAGAAACAAACAGAGCTATACATCTGCACATCTGCACATCTCGCATGTGTGTTAGCTTTTTGTGTTAGTGT
Source organism: Symbiodinium kawagutii (assembly GCA_009767595.1). Taxonomy (NCBI): domain Eukaryota; class Dinophyceae; order Suessiales; family Symbiodiniaceae; genus Symbiodinium; species Symbiodinium kawagutii. The sequence goes on along the minus strand of VSDK01027036.1, from coordinate 277,105 downwards.
ATTTTTGTTTAGCAGGTGTTTTTTTCTGTTATTTGTTTGTATCTGTTCCTTTTAGTTTGATTTTTTATGAATGTATTGTGTTCTCCTGTCCTTGCTTCCAGCTGTTCTTTGTACAGTGTACAGTAGTTTGTCTTCTTGTTTTCTGCCATTTGTCATTGTCTTGTCGCTTGCTTTTGGTTGTCCTTGCCCTTTTCTTTCTGTGCTGTATCTTGTTTCTTGCCGTTTTTTGCATTGCATTTCATGGAATTGTTTCAAGTACCACTATAAAACGCTGTGCGTTTCTTGTTTTTGTTGTTATGGTATCTTTTTTGTCGTCTGCTGTTAACTCTTCAATTCTTGTCTGCTTCTCTGTCTTCACTCTTGTCACTTTTTGTTCATTTCTTGATTGATGGATTGATTGCCTTCTATTAATGTTTTTTGTTTGTGTTTCTTTTCTTTTATTGATATCCTCTTCTGCTCTGGGTTTTTGTCTTATTCAAGTATTTATGATGATTTGTCTTTATGTCCTTTCATATCGCCGTTCCTTTCCTTCTTGCCCGTCGCGTCAGTTTTTCTTTCTTTCCTTCATTGAATGTGCTTCCTTGCTGTCTTTGGCGTACATTTCTCGTGTTCTTCCTTTCTCTGTTTGTTTCTTCCGTACTTCCTCCATTTCATTGCACAGTATCATTTCATGATAGGTTTGTGATGAAGTCCCCCGTTCTCAGTTTATGATTTTTTTGTTCGTGTTCGGTTGTTATTGTTTCGTGCTGACAATCATCCTTTCCGTGCCTCTGTTCTTCTGCTTTGTATTCTTTGTCATATGTTGGCTCTTTGTCTTTGCTTCTCTTTTGCTGGTCTCCTTTTTGTTCGTCCTCTCTGTTTCGCTTCCTCCACTTCCTTCCTTTCTCCCTTGCGCTTTCTGCTTTTACTGTTCTTTTACTTCTTTGGTTCCTGTCTTTGTTTTGCTTTATATATTGTTGTTTTCTCCTTCAAAGCCCCCTGAATTCTCTTATATTCTATACTTTCTTTTATGTTCTCTTTTTCTTTCGTTCTCTCCTTTTCTTTTCCATTTTTTCCCAATGTCTTTTTGCCAGGTTTCTTGCGATCCAAAGCTTCGTAGCCTCAAGCGCTAAGTGGTTCGGCGGTCGCAGCTTTCCTAGCCTTGTTTCCAAGAACACAAGATGCCGCAGCACATGTCAGGAACAGGTAGGTCAGTAACAGGTAGGTCAGGAACAGATAGGACAATGTAGGACGTCGGACATAGACAAGTGATGATGAGCTATTCATATTCGCTCTTTTCCATAATTGGAAAGCTCACAGAGAGCTTATGAAAGAAACACAGCTCTTATGAGAGCTTCAGTACCACAGTGGCAGTACTTTGGAGCTTGTCATGTGCGAAGTGCATGCGAGGCCCTTAGACTCGGGTCCGGGCCACTTCACCAGCTGGCTGTAGCTCCTCAGAAACAGATCCCTGACAGAAAACCAAAAAGATTCAGAAGTGTTTTCAAGCTCATCGGGGAACTCAAATTTTGATGTTCAGCACACTGACGGAAGTACAAATGACAGGTCTGGAGCAGTGCACTCCTCAGCAGCTCTGTGTGACCGTAGAGGACACCTTACTCGCAGAGCTGGCGAGGGCAGTTGCACAAAGTCGTGAGACCATGGCCCAGATTGGCCCAGGCAGAACGTTTTTCACTTGGCAAATGTCTTTTCCCCACATCTCTGGTCTTGACTTTGTAGGGTTCACCAGTCCATCTTCAAACGTTGAACCAGACTGAAAGGGGTAACGGCCGAAGACGGATATCCTTGGGGACTGGCAAGCATCGAGAATATAAGGACGAGAACTTGGGGGCTCTACTGCGAAGATATCAGACGATTCTCTTCAAAGTTGAAAGTTCTCCTGGCTGGCAACACCTTTTTTTCCCTTGTGCTCGTGCCAAGGGTCCGCGCTGGGGAGCTGCCCGTGTGAGTTAGCAAATGACCAAAGCTAGCTACCAAAAAGACGGAAGCCGCAACCACACAGAGTCGGTCCCCGCCGAAGCTGACAGGAAAGATCTATGTAAACCATGTCGTGAAGTGAGACACGACAGACATGAAAATCCCCGAAGCCGAGCTATGACTCCAACACCTCTCAATCAATTCAGCTACAAATCTTTTTGATCTCACTCAAGCCATGCGCTTGTAGACCTTGGTCAAACTGGTTTAAACAAACTCTTCTCTCTGTTGCGCGGACCAAGCTCTGCTCAATCACATTAGCGTATTGAAACTTGAATGTTTACCAAAATGAATTGCGGAAAAGTGCCGTGGCGGTTCCGCTAGCCACGGCTTGACAAAACCCGAACTGTTGAAAGGTGCAGTTGGAGCCCTGAGTGTCAAACGAACAACGTTGAGCCTTGCACAGAAGGTACCTCTCATGGGCAGGTTCAACGCATGAAGATAGCATCAGTTCATTGGAATAGTATGGAAATGTATGGAAATGTATGGAATGGTAGATTGACCTCACTAAGATCAATCAAACTTTCGGGGTGGAGGGGAATCCGAGGACCCCAAAATCAGAATCCAGCCGTCTTCCCTTCATACCTTTTTCCAGTGTATCTCAGTTGGTGCGTGTGTGTAAGGGATGAAATGAAAAATACTCGGCAAAAGAGCACATTCAATGACATCGCAAGTACTCGCAATTACCATCTATTACTCTTCCATACATGAATCAGCAAACCGCCAGATTGAACCTTTGCTTTTCTCCTTCAAATGACCCCCCGCGCGTCGTCGAATGGATATGAATGAACAGAAATGACATGAAATGACTAATTTGCATGCACATTTTCAGCTGTTCATCACCTTTGACTCCTGAAAGTTATCAGAGTTCACATCCTCAGAACTGAGATTCCAAAGGATGTTGAGCGATGACATGTTCTGCCATGCTATGCCTGCATTTATCATTCCTTCAATGCAGCAAAAACACCGTCACAGCAGAGCAAACACGTTCCGGCTGCACGGAGCCAGGCAAAAGCTCGCCTTGGACACAGCAGATATTTAAGCGAGATAGGAGGTACATGGAGGTGCATGGAGGTGCATGGAGGTACATGGAGGCGCATGGAGGTACTGAATCGGACTGAATCTGTTTGATCAAACGCAGTACATAGATAGACATTGACTACCATTTGTCCAACTAGTCAATTAAAGCACTTTCAATGCTTTTGACCTGAAAGAAGGTCTTCCCATAGTACATTTCATCCTATGTTGAAACGAGAAATTACGTGCTAAGGATCTGTTGATGTGGTTCATTTTGGCTAAGATGCAATGATATGCTAGGTATTTGTATTGATATGCGTTCTTGACACCGATTAGATGGGGTAGGTTGTTGAAACAGGTGAAGTTCTTTGGAAAAAACGCCGCTTTGCATGTACCTGTTCAGGATTTGTGGTATTTTGTTTGCTTCCTCCCAGCATTCCTAGAGCCGCAATGCGTTGAATCATGAGTGTCTGGTGAAATCGTTTCCATGATGACATGGATCCCTCTTTCTACCAGTAACACCTTGAATATGAAATTTGAAACCAGGTGCCATGCATCCCCATAACCAAGCTTGGGTGTGGTAACACAGGCCTTAGCGCTGAGATACTTTGTAAGGTCTTTATCGGGAGGGTGCAGGATGGCCAAGAATAGTTAAATCAATAAACATATAAGTATGTGTATGTATATATATATATATTGTATTATATATATATATATATATATTATGTATTATATATATATATATATTATGTATTATATATATATAAGTATCTAAAGACATTCATGTAAAAACAAGGTCTGCCAGTCTGCAAGGTTCCTGGCAAGACCTACCTAGCACGCGAGATTGGGGCATGTATTGGAATGACCACCAATGACCACTGTAGCCCACAACCCAAAGGGAAGGGAAAACCGAAAGATGAAAAAAACATCCCTCTTGGTATCCTCTTGGTCGCCTTGGTATCATCACTCTTGGTGAGGCCGTGCACTGTGTGGAATCCTCGTTTCGGCCCAGGTCATTTCGTTCAGCTCACCAGTTCCATCAAGCCACGAATAGCATCCCAGGCAATGGAGGCGTTAAACTTGAACCCCTGCGCCGTGGTGTATCAAATCAGACTTCGACTCATACGGTTTGAACACGTTGAATTGCAACATTTCCATGCCTTGTGGATTCAACCTGCTGACGTAAGTTTGGAGTGAGCTCAGCACTTTTTGCATCATCGTCGAAAATCAATGCTTGAAGTGTAGTGGGTGAGATCAATTTTGTCGAGCGTGCAGCAAAACAATCACTGCAATATCAAAGGGAAATCAAAGTTATGTATGTATGTATGTATGTATGTATGTATGTATGTATGTATGTATGTATGTATGTATGTATGTATGTATGTATGTATGTATATGTGCAGTATGTATACATATACATGTACATATATACATATATTTATATAATATAAAAAATTCAATACATATATTTATATGATATATACATATGGCCGAATATCTGCAGGATGTTAAGATACTCATGTTGCTGATGCATCGAAGTATAGGGAATCGCTGGACACGGTGAATAGGAGTAGATTCTACAGAATGATGAAATTGATAGTGCAAAGCTTCTTGGAACCATACCAGGTGAACTGCACTCTCACCAAGGAAGCTTAAAGCTATTTCACACTTAACTGAAAGCCGCTTAAACAGGATCATTCGGGAAAATTAGATCAATTGCGCGTCCCTTGGGCAGTGTACGTCTCGTGCGATGAAAACAGAATTTACACATAATTATGCCACATTTATGCCACATATATGCCAAATATATGCTGCATTATTGGTTTGTTCTTTGTGGGTTCGGAAGTAAGGACAGAGGTGCGATTGGGATCTCCAGGGTGCGGAACTGAGTGGTTGGAATTATGTGTGGCATTCCCTAATATTCTGATTCTGGGCAATGTCTGCAGCTGGCCAATGTTCGTGCTGCACCGTGGGATGAGCGAAAACTGAAGGCACATCCAAATCTGGAGATGCAAAACCCAGCAATGAATACTTGCTCGAATTTCCCCACGGAGGGAACAACTGCCAGGAACTGCGCTTGTTGGCTGGGACTTAGCTATCCCGCTGTCCCCACAAGTGCCTCGCACCAGTTGCCAGAGGGGCAAGGTGGTTTCACTTGTTGGCTGTAGACCATGAGCTCCAAAATGCCACCTTCAAGATCTGACTGCAAACACTTCAAAACATGTTTGCTGCCTCAGTTTTGCTATTGCACTCCACATTTCTGCAAAATTCCATCTAATTGTCCCCCCCCCACAAGTGACCCAAAGCGAGGCTAGGCACACATTACCAATATACAAAAGATTTTAGAAGCATATTACGCATGTATAAAAGCGTAAAAGCTCTTGGCTGAGAGAGTGGTACAAGACCCTCGGCAAGAGCTCTGTATCCTGTGAAGCTTTGAGCCAAGATTTTGTGACTTCCTTCAACAACGGAAGAGCAATGCACCTGGAGTGCTGCTTCAAATCAATCCAGATCTGCTTCCCCCACGGCAAGAAGCCCTTATGCCCTTATCAATGTGTTTTTTCTGCATTCAAATATTTGAGGCCGAATCCGGTTTCATACATTCGTATATGTGTTTATGTAAATGAAAGCGTGTCAAAAGTTCCTGCTACATTTTCACATGGCAAGTACTTGAAAGACATGATGGAAGCCTGCCTCTTCGCAGAAGGTTCAGCAACTGGTTCAAGAACAATTTGAAATCTGAAGAAGACATGTCCCTGTACAGCAAATTGTTCCTGCCAGTCTTCCAGCACAAAGCAAAACATGTTTCTCAATGCACAGTTGTAACGATGCACATGACAACAGCATCACTGCACTGCCATTGGTTTTCAAACCTCAACGTTCGCAATGTCACATCATGGGTGCAGTACATGAAATGATTGCACAAATGTCAGTTTCTCGACAAACTTGTATGCGTGTATACGCTGGAGCAACTTTGGGAATCAGTCCCCATGGCCAGTAACTGGAAATGCTCTTCATTCAGTAACAAAGAATTTGGCCATTGTCCGAAGATGGAAAAGCGAAAATTTATTGACTAGATCAAAGCGAGGGATTTTTCGCGGCGTGTAAATGAAAAAACACATGAGGATTTTTTTCGAATCGGGATGAAATGCTGACAAGGTTCGCAAGGACCAAGTCAAAGCCTTCTGCTGGAAGAGAACTATATTCCTTGGTTCGTTTGCACCAGGCTATTCCCACTGTGTAGCTTGGAAAAGCCTGCTCGTGCGTAGAAGAACGCCCCCCACCCACCCTCGCGCTAGATACACCTAGACCCCAAGAAAGAATTCCCTAGGGCAATGGAGTAACGAGCGATGGACTACGGGCCGACGAAAACATGAGGTTGCGAAAGGTCACGATAAGTAGCAGCCCATACTGCAAGATCATGCCAAGTGTTTCCCTCCGTAGACAAATAGACCCAGACTTGAGCACAAATGCACCACAAGCAAGAGAATGCAACAAAGCCATTCAGGGCCTTGCTGAAGATTAGCACCCTCGGCAGCAGTTGCGAGAAAATAAAAGAAAAGTTGTTTGGCGTGGGCAATTTGTTTCCGATCATTTTCGCTCTTTGAATGACAACGCTGTCAATAGTGCAGGAGCATTTGCTTGGATCTGTCCTTTCTTTTCTCTCGCACTTGGTGATCAGGCGTAGGTCTTGGAAATCGCTGCCACAATGCTCTCAACAAACATGTACCCCCAAGGATAGCGTGAAATTGGATTAAGTTGGATCTGGATTCTGCGTTTCTTCTGGTTGTGCAAAGACTAAAAATGCCCAAAATGTGAAACAAAAAAAATGCTGAGGTTGTCTGTCTGTGCCAGGTTCTGAGCTTGCTATCAATTTCACCAGCGTCATGCTCCAGGTGCAGCTGTCCACAGATCGGAGCAAGCGTCTTTGTTAGTGCCAGACTTGCAACAATGGCGACGCTATGCGAAGCTTGCCGTTGATGGATAAACTGCGTTGCAAAAAAGACGAAGCCCTTCCATGAAGCGACACGGGCAAGGTCTGTGAAAAAATCATACATCTAAGGCTGGAATAAGGAAATTGACAATGGTTTGGCTGACCAAAAAAAAATGTTGTTGATTTGATTTTAATCTTGGATGCCTTGCCGGCATGCGGTGGTTGTGGTTTGGCCCAGTTGCCATTACATTGGGGCAAACGTGCCAAACACGGTAAAATCACAACACTGCAGGCAAATTTTTGACAGCAACTTAGATGGGCCTTCGTTGGCCCAGGCCAATCCAAGTTCCCATTGGAGCCCTTCGCTTTTTGGACAAACAAAAGATCCATGATAGAGCCATGGAGGGACATGGAACTATGGAACTGCAGACATGATCATGTCAAAGCAAGCAGTAGATGAGGAATCATCTAGACTATGATCAACAAGGCACGGGCAGTTGGCAATACTAGGTGCGCACACACCCAAACCACTATGGGAAATTTTCAGGCCAAGTGCAAGGTCAGTCCTGTGATGATCAGTTCAAGCAACTCCGGCGCAAGAAGGGCAAGCGCAAGGATCGAAAGATGTATGACATGACATTGCAAGCTCATGAGGTCATTCTGTTGCGACTGTTTGCACCGGTACCAACGGATAACCAAGGATGCTGTGCTCAACACACACAAATTGCGTATCTGTCCGTCCACCTCCATCTATCGAGAAACTCTGAGCGCACGTGCAAAGAGAAGCACAAAATGAACAGTGTCAGCTTATGGGCAGAATCAAGTGCGCCGGCAAATGATGATGATGATGATGATGATGATGATGATGATGATGATGATGATGATGATGTCACCAAGCAAAGTAGAGCTGTGCGCACTGCCAATGCAAGAGGGACATAAGCGCGCTTCTGTCTCCAATTCCAGGCATAAAAGGGCCGTGCAAACATTCCGTTTTGAATTTCCAAAACCACAAGGCCCCAAGGGGGCGCAGTCCCGAAAGAAATGTTACTGAAATTAAATTTGGGAAACAAACCAACACTGTACCGACACCGGACTGACTAACACTGAACCATGACTGTACTCTAATTCGGCTTTAGCATCAAGGATGTTGCTGCCCTTGGGCGTCCAGCCATCTACATAACACAATGACTGAGATTCTCAAATTAAGGCGCAAGTCAACTACCACGGCTTGGAGGTCAGATGCTTGTGATCTTTCAAGCTCACAGACAAAATGTTCAGTTTCAGACCGTGAGTGAAGCTTAAAATGCACAAGACAACCGCTTCGTATGGAGCCAAGCGTCACTGTAGACTAATGCTTTGTGTCCCAAGCGCTTTTGAGCCCGATGTACAACGAAGGGGTCCAGGTCATAACCAACTACTTCAGCCGCTGGAAAGCGAAAAAGTGCCTCCTCTGGCGAAAGCCAAATGAAAACATATGATTTGTTAGATATGTTGTTGCAATCTTCCAAGTTTCGGCCAAACAGCTGCATCAAATACATACAATACTCAATGCGTGAATATGATTAGATGTGCACATATGTACATGCGTACATTCGCAGATAAATGGGTGCGTACACACACATATAACATACATGTCCTATCCTATGCCTATTCAGGTTCGTACACACACATATAACATACATGTCCTATCCTATACATAACATATACGCACGACCCAGGCATGACCCAGCACAACATAATAAGGTAATATGCGACCTCAACATGACATACATGACACGCATTGCTGGCATGCACTACACTACATGCGCTGCATACACCGCTGTACTAGACACTTACATAAACACATTGCTACAAACCTTTTATACATTACATAGATATGTCAGATATTCAAGGATAACATGATATAACATTGTCTGACATCGAGTAAAATAGCATGCACACATACTCACATACTAAAGCGCATGCCTGCCATACAGTGGTTCCCAAGGTAAGTTACTTCCTAAGCCAACTAAGTATGGTCATACCGCGACTGGCTGTTACCCTAGCAATAAGCCAACTTGCCTGACTAGCTCCCACTGGACCATACTATCATACCATACCACTGATAGCATATGATATTCATATACCCCTTTGGGTAAGGGCTGGAACCAATGACGGACCATTTTTTAGATAACAAACGCTGACACATGGGTCCACTCGCAAAACGCTCTCTAACAAATGCCAAACCTGGATGTCAGCCAAAGGCGCCCCTCTAAAAGATGGTACTACATGGCTCCTCACCTTAGAGTGGTTGCTGTCTAAAAAATGGCTACTCATAGGTGCTATGTTGGGGATGCATTTTCTAGCAGGTGCACATGTCAAGGTTTTGCCAACCCATGCTCCTGATTATTTAGACACACTGACTCCGAATCGACTTCGAATAATAGAACCTGGGGAGCAACCATTTCTTAGAGAACAACACTTGAACCATGCTACGCATCTTGGATGACCATTACTTAGAGAACAACGTGTGACAACATGTGAACCACGGCCGCGCGTACCCTTTTTGCCTTAGAATCATTCTGTCCGGGGAAAAATATCGAGATTTTATTTCTTCAGTGCGCTAGCTAACTTCTACTCATTTAAAATGGAATTTACTCAGTCATGTCTGGAATCTTGCATTTTAGTGTGGCACTTTTGGTTTGTGCAAGTCATCTTGCATTGTTATTGTCACACTTGTAGTTTGTGTGTGTTTGTCATCTTGCGTTGTTAGTGGCACTTCTGATTTATGTTCCGCATCTGGCATTGTTAGTGTTTACGTCCGGCATGTTAGTGTCACGCTTTCGGTTTGTGCCTGTCATCTTGCATTGTTAGTGTTACACGTTTGATTCATGTTTGTTATCTTGCATTGCTAGTGTCACACTTTTGGTTTGTGCCTGATATTTTGCATTGTCAGTGTCACACTTCTGGTTTAGGTATGTCATCTTGCATTGTTAGTGTGGTACTTTTGATTTCTGTTTGGCATCTTGCTTTGTTAGTGTCACACTGTTGGTTTATGTATGGTATCTTGCATTTTTAGTATCACACTTTTGGTGTGTGCATGTAATCTTGCGTTGGTATTGTACACTTGTAGTTTATGTGTGTCGTCTTGCATTGTTTGTGTGACCCTTTCAATTTACGGTTCGCATCTGGCATTGTTAGTGTCACGCTTTTGGTTCATGTCTTGCAGCTTGCATTATTAGTGTCGCACTTTTGCTTCATATATGGCCCCCCCCTAAACAATGGGGTACATTGGTTCACATGTTTTGCACCCAAATGGTAATTCATCACAAGTTAGGCCTCTAAAAGATGATAACACATAGGTGAAGATGTTCACAACAACCTCCTCTAAACAATGATGATGCATGGGTCAAAAATATGTGTCATATACCTCGTAATTTCCTAAACAATGGTAATACATGGGTTGTTTCTAAATAATAGTAAACATGGCTTACCCTCTCCAAACCTGCACAATGCACACACAAGGCACCAAATCTATAACAAAAAATGGTCTTCGCAGCACATGTGTATAGCCATTTGGTAGGGTTTATTCAAAGGGGGATATATTCATACAGTGCATAACATACATAAAAACGCATAACAAACATATATCCACATACATACACATACATGAATATAGGTACATACACATACAGACAGATACATACACATGATTACTCGTGCATATACATACACACTCATACATACTCATACATGTTAATACATAGAACAGATACACTACGTACCGTACAGAGATTTACATTGCAAGAATCCCCGTCCTGGTTCTCATTGCATTTTGCTGCAAACCTGGATCTGGAATCCCAAGAAATGCCACCTCATCATTTGAACACGAAATGTTCGTGTTGAATTTGTTAACATGCATCTTTGGAAGCCTCGCACCAAATACTTGTTTTGCCTCTTCTCAGAAGGAAAGCTCGCACAAAGCTCTAGTTTTCAACTTGTTAAGTTGCATCCTTATCCTTGGAGTAAGACCTGCAGGAAGTCAGGCATCAAGGTGTTCTTGTCTGTTTGTTCTCAGTAGGCCTATATAGAGACTTGTGCAATGTTCTTTTTCAGCTTGCTTTTTGCATTTTAGGAGTAAGTCTCGCAACGGAATGCTCACATTGGGTTTCTTAACTTTTTGTTTTCTAAGTTGCTTTTTGTTTGTTCTGAACATGTGACCTTATTGTCGCACGAAATGTTAGGTTTGTCTCTTTGACTTGTGACTTGTGGAAGATTTCTTACACAAAGTACTCGGTTTCAACATGTGTCGCAGGAAATGCTGGTTTTCTGGTTGTTCCCAACAGAATTGCGCACCCATTCTTATGGATATTCAATCTTCAGCAACTTCAGGCCACTTTATGCCAGTACGTGTATAATTGCACATGGTGTGGTCGATCTGATAATAATACTTTGTAAGATGTAAAAATCAAATCGAAATGTATGGAGAGAATTCCGCTTTACTCAAAAGTAGAAGTTTGAGGTGGTGAATATTGAGGGAAATCTCAAAGAGTCAATCCATTGTGGTTCTTGATATGCGGCAATTAACCAGGACAATATAAATTAGATGGACCGGATTTGACGGAAATATTTTGGTTCATATTTGACCACGTATGGCTTATTGTGTGGTCTCTCAAGCTCCGTGAAATTTAATGATATCTACATATATATATACTTGCATTTATACATATATATATATGTAAATATATTCCTCTCATGTGTGTCTGTATATTTATATGTTTGAGGATTCTCCCACTGTCCTGGCAATTTCCACAGCTTAGTCGACATCTCTCCTCCATCTCTATGCCCACAGAGCATCCAAAGCTCAGAAGCTTTCCAGGAGGATCTGCCCAGCCAGGACACACCTCCTCCTGCAGTGAAGCTGCAAACCTCTTCAAAAATCCTCGAACTCAAAAAAAAATTAAAATAATTTACTAAATATATTCTCATAAACATATCTACATAATTTTGAATATACTCACATATATTCATGTGTGTTCGCAAGTATTCACTCCTTTATGTCTGTAAGAATGTACGTTGAATTGTTCTCCTCTCTTTCACGTCAGCAGTTCAGACTGAAATTTCACCAGAGCAGTACTCAATGACATAGGTTTTCTGACACAGCATGATGGAGGACAGCGCTGGATAATGGGCCATGAAGGATGATGATTATGAGCCATGCGAGATAATGATCGGCATTGGTGAATGGATGGCGATGGAATTTTGCAGAAGAGGACTGTCTGTGGATGACGACGATCATGCTGATTATTATGAATTACGAGGATGATGAGGATGATGGTGATGATGATGATGATGATGATGATGATGATGATGATGATGATGATGATGATGATGACGACGACGAACATTGCGTGTTTATGATAGATGACGATCATCATCAGCTCTATTGCGATGACGTTGATACTTACTGATGCTGATGATAAAGATGCTTCTGATGAGGAGTATGCAGGAGCAAGTGGACACAGAGGGTGGAAGGGACCGGAAGGAAGGGAGAAGAAGGGAGAAGAAGAAGGGAGAAGAAGAAGAAGAAGAAGAAGAAGGAGAAGAAGAAGAAGAAGAAGGGGCAGCACATTAAACTTCACCCGGATTGGCCCTTGGACCTCTCGCGTACACCAAGAACTCTGGGTTTAGTTTGCAAAGAGATTTACGATTTGCAATTTACGATTTGCATGAATTTGAGGCGAAGTCCATGTGGAATATGTTGGCACAGTACGCCATTGCCTCCAAAAATTGACCAAAATGAAGTACAAATTCTGGGAGTTTCGAAGTTTACACTGCTTTCCCTCTCTAAGCACGGAAATGAGGTCCTGCAAGTTGACTGCATTCTCAAGATCGTCCTGGAAGAGATTGATTGCAAAAACTCAATGAATTCACTTTCGATTTTGTTGCAGTTGAGACCGAACTTTGGGGTACCCTGAGTCCCAACAACATGAAGAACATAGTGTGGATGCAGGTGAGAGACAGTGAGAGACTGAGATTTTGAGATAAAACTTGTTTTTTTCTTTTCAGTGTGCACTTGTCACTCTTGGCAAGTCCGTTGCTCCCCGCTTCCCATCCCATCTCCCTGTCCATGACACGCTTCGTGCGAGTACATATGGTGGTGTGCCATGGGTTGGAGCTGCTGGCTGGTGTTGATCTGAGGACTTCTGTCACCTCCTGACCATCACAACTCGGTGCTCGACCTCCCAGTACCGAAAACCTTTGACTTGGAAAGCTGCGCAGCTACGGCTTGAGACCAAGAAACTGGTCAAGAGAGTCTATCAGCATTCTTTCTGCATAAGCAAATTCTGCATAAGATACTCATACACTGCCTGCTGCAAATGTGCTTTCAGTTTGGTGGCAAAGATAGAAGTATAAAAAATGTTTATAAATGTTGCAATTTGTATCCCAATTCTTGGCATCACAAAAAAGGCACCATGTGCACAAGGGCCTCTTCAGGTGGAGAACCGGCTGCAAATGATTCATCCGGATTGCAACCACCTCAGGAAGCCGCAAAAATTGCAGAACTAAAAACAACATGAAAACAGAAGAGAATAGAAGAGAAACTTAAGAACACTTTTCATGTTGCTGAAAATAAGAAGAATCAAAATCCAAAACTGACAGTGGAGCAGCGGAAGAACACTTTCTGAAAGAAATGTGTGTTCCTTTGAAGAAATGTGAAGAAAGAAATGTGAAGAAAGAAAGTACTTTCTAAAGCACTTTTTCTTTGAAGGCAATGGCATATGTTTCGATCGTCCAGCGACGAAGGCGAGTGCCTAGTCTTTGGCTTGCGTGGTGCTGCAACAATGATAGGCTGTCCTGAAGACCAAGGGATGATCAAAGGCCCCAAAGCCTTAAGCAGTACTACAATTTTACAAAAATCCAACATATGCAATACATTGAGTAATACAAACATGCAAATTACATCCAGTACAATGAGTGATACATTGCAATACATTGCAATGTGCTCAACATGGTGATCAGCCTGGAATTCTATGGTTCTTCTACTTGAGTCCTGTTGCCCAAACATGCCCAAACCCTGGCGGCATTGATCCTCAAAGTCACATGGAAGGTGAAAGCAAAAGATCGAAAAGATCCTTGAAGAAAGATCCACATATATTCCGTGTTGGTTCTTGTTCTTTCGCCTGGCTATGAACTGGACTATTGCCGGATTCACATCGCTCAGTGTATATATAGAGATATGAGATCACTTGACTCATGTCTATCTAATGCAACCTATCCTTCTGCTAGGTGTTCGGATGGCCTCCACTTTACAAAGGAGCTAATTCAGCTATGTGGATCGCCAAACAATCTTCTACAGTACAACATTAGAAAGCACATCATCTTTCTGCCCAGCTTGATTAGTATTTCAAACGCTAAATGGAAGACCACCATGACACCCTGAGTGGCAACATAATCACATGCCACTGTGTGAACCGTTCCCAATCCGGGCATCCAACCTATCTCCTTTCTATATCAGAGAACCCCACCCTACACATTGGAAAATTGACCAAAGTCTAACCTCCAGAAGGCCAATTTGATTTTGCCCCTGGCATGGCATGACCGGGGCAGCATGGTCCTGTCCAGCCACTGATGATAGAAACGCTAAGCTGCAAAAGAGTGAGCAAGTCCGCAGCATGCCCGCAGCATGTCCGCTACCGAGGGGTTTCGAGGACAGCTTCGAGCCAAATCCCAATCGACGCGTCTCAAGAAAATACTCAGTGAAGATGTCTGCTTGGCTAATGCTTCACTGGATTCTCGATGATTCTGACATGATCTTGTTTTGAAAACCTGTGCCACTACTGCCTGATTGCATTTACTTGGCCAACTCATCAAAGTCAACTTCAGTGCTGGCAAGGTACCAGTACTGGCACTTGGCTGTACCCTCAGAGCAACGGCGGATTGAATCTTGAGGAATCAAGAAATTGCTGTGAAACCTGAGCTGTTTACTGATATTGTTACTGATCTAATTACTGATCTTGCTGAATGGTTTTTGTATATTTTGTATGCTGTGTTTGGTCTCGCTTTTCCAATGCGGTACAAAGTGTGGTCTGCACCGAGTCTGAATCCCCAGCAGAACAGCATTTGTTTGGCTTGTCACCCTCACGCTCACCTACCTCGTGTCCGGAAATACTTGGTACCATTCCAATGAGGCAATCAATTTGCTACAAATGTAGACCGCAACTGCTAAAGGTGTGTTCAATCCAATGCGCGTCGCCTGTTAGTTGACTTCATTGATTACCTTCAAAACCTGGTGGTGAAGACACCATTTTCTTGACAGTGAGGACTCTGACCGTGCAAATCAAATCCCCTCAATGCCCAAAAATGTGACAAATTTAGAACAAAACAAACTTTTCCGCAGTTCGAGTTCATCAATGAGGTGTATTCTTGGAGCCAAGATATCCTTGAAGTAACTTTGTCAATGGAAGCGGAAAGTGGGAAAGCGCCGCAACACTGTGGGAATTGTGAACTTGGAATTTCAAGAAATACTGAGAAATGTTCATCACTTCTCATCAATTCTCTCGAAGACACTTCTCATGACTTCTCTTCGCAGCATTACGCCAAGGCTCTGTCGCAGCACTCGAAGCTGAACCGGTCTGCAAAGTCGCCCTTAGCCAAGTCGAGCCTCTTTTTCTTGCACTTTTAACGTGTCAATGTGATTCTTTTCAATTTTCCCTTCTTTCTTGCCTACTAAATGTCACAATGTGGAAAAATGTGGAAAGTGAAGAAGGATCCAGGAACAACTAGACAGGAACGGCCCAAAAGCACCACATCACGGACAATCAATGCAATCCAGCATCAACAATACAATCATTGGATATGTGAACATGGTTCTAAATTGCATCTCGAAATGACCATCTTCCCCAACAGAACTGTACTTAGATTCATCCAAAGCGGTCCCACTGTTTTTGGATGCTCTGAAAATTGAAAATTGTGCAAACGCTTCCCATCGCTTCCCGATCATTCCATCAACCCACACAGAAAGTGCGAAACGTAATAAAGGGGAAGAAGAAGGAGTTTAAACGTAATAAAGATTAATAAAGGGGGAGGAGTTTGCGGCTGGGGGAGTTTGTCCCGACTTTCACGAGACCTTAGCTCCAGCGAACCCTTCCACAGGAAAACCTCATGAATTGAACAGCTCGAATATGCTACACGTGCCTGTAGAATTCTTTACATGCCATGTTTGAAAATTGCGAAATAGATGTCTTGGAGGGATTCAGACGACTGAATTGCAAATGGGCCGAACATAGAACCAACTTAACCCAAATTTGTACCAGAAAGGGCAGATGGGCCACTCAGATGAGGTTGTGCCGTACAAACGTGATGGACCAGCCCAACAATGACATGGCGTAAGCTATCCTCGATGCTATCACAGGCCGATGAGGCCACTGCCAGAGACCTCAACAGAGCCCAAATGACACATGCATTTGAGCGTACAAGCACCTTCACATAGAAAAGGAGCGTGGGAAAAAAAATACGTACACTACCGCATATTACGGACATGCGTTACATGCATATATGCATGAGACATTCAATACACCACATTACATTACATTACATTACATTACATTACATTGCATTGCATTGCATTGCATTGCATTGCATTGCATTGCATGACATTGCATTACGTTACATTACATTTACCTTGCATCATGTACATTACATTGCATTACAATGCAATACACTACAATAAAGAAGCTGTTACGTTACAACTTACACATGGCATAGATACATATGCTGACCCTGTCAGTGAAGGGGAGGCACGGCACGTGATAGAATTTGTGAGCATCCTGTCCAGATCGTTCCACAGGTAGATGTTTTGAAAACATGCTGGCAGTACCCATGCTGCCAAGCTCATCCCCGTGTGATCAACTTAGCACTTTGGCTGTTTCTACTTGAGCAAGAAGCATCTTCGCCGCTGAAAAATCGGGAATTGATATGAATTGCAGGTCTCAGCAATGCGGTCGTACTCTGACACATCAAAAGGGGAAGATCCTATTCAAAGCTCTTCAAATCTATCCCATCGTGGATATTCCTCTTATTTCCTCTTCGCGTCAATCCTGGTTGGCTGTTTTTCTCTGACGCTTCAGAGTGCAATCAATCAAAGAGTGCAGCAAGTCCTATCAGCGAGAGCTCTGTGCAACTGCTCCAAACTGCACTGCGATCTGCAACCTACTGCTGTTTCAAGCTTTTGTAATGACATCTCTTGAGTTTTGAACTCTTGGCTTCTCTTCAATTCAACTCTCTCTACTAACACATTGCACGGTATTGCACGGTTGCAGTTTCTTCTGGTTCTCCTTCTTTCTTGGGCTTGGAAGACCCACTGGGTGCACTCAACGTAGGATCCTCGGAGAACAAGAGGCTTGAGTCTCTGACTAAAAAACACTGCAAATGTTGTTCAAGAAGAACAAAGACGTCTAAAAGAACACCCTTGTATGTTTTAGGTGATCAAAAAGTCCAGAGCCAACACTGTGCAGACCTGTGCAGTACTTAGCCAATCTTTCAGCCGTGGTGCAGCGGCTGTGCCAGAGCCTGCCAAGGAGGTTGCAAACGATTGCAAGTCAGAGCCCTAAAAACAAAAAAATGTGAAAGGCCTAAGGCAACCTTACGCGAAGCTGATGCTGAGGTTCCTAGAACACACCGAGATGCACCAAGCTACAGGTCTGCCTGGTCGAAAGAAGTCATTCGGATCCTGATTTGCAAAATCTTCAGCTCCAAAAGGTCTCCAACGAGCTAAAGACAAGCTGTAAAGACAAGCTGTATCAAAACTGTAATTTGTGTACTGTTTGCGAGAGACATGCTTGGAAAAGATTTCAACGGGTTGCCTGTGGCAAGAAACCCCAGGCTATAACTCTGATTCCCTGATGAAACTGCCGAATGTCGTTCTCTATGTCTCTGTGAGTATCACTTTGCACTTCATCAGACTGTAACTTCTCAGCAAAGGGTCGGTGTCAAATGCAGACGCCAAGCTGTCGGTTGGTTTGCCTGGTCAACAGTTCAAGGCAAACAGTGAAAAGCGAAGACATCGTATTTCCGTTCTTAAGAGGCATCTATTTTCACACAGCGTTCCCCATGCTTGCATGACAGATCCACGCCCGTACTCTCCAGCACAGCAGTATGGCACTTCTCAAGCGCAACCACAAAAAACCGCACTTAAAATGAGGACACTTTGCAGGGCTGGACTGCAGGAATAAGACCCAAGGACGACATGAGAAAACAAAACTGATAACGCTATGAAACAATCATCTTCCCTTTCCCGCAAAGTTGCCTGGTGTTAAACTGCTGGGCATCAGTCCTGCGCCGCTGCCAGAAAATGTGGCCTCGAGGCAAAGAGATGCAAGCATGGAAACACTGAAACACAAACCGTGTTACAAACTAAAGTATGTCAGCTTTACAGAAAGAAGAAACCAAATATTTCAGCATAGTAAGGGACTTCCAGGAAACTCTCATGCCCAGCAAGTGCGAGAGCGGGAATGCCAATTGGCACATTGGAGCACCAATCTGCTTAGGCTGTGTGTGTGTCAAAGTTCTGCTAATTGGGGTGTGGATGGGTCATTAACACAATCAATGTGCATAGAAGCACCACCGCAAATGCTACAAAATCACAAGAGTTGTATGTTCCAACACTACGCGGGCTATTTGGGGAAACGTTGCTGTGTTCCACAATCAGTTTTTGGCGTAGAGTGCTAGGGTTGTTCAACAAAACCTCAGACATATTCCCCAAATTTCGCACAGAATCTGGAAACAGCAGTTTTTGAGCAGAAACGGATGCATTCCAATGTGTATGCGTTCCATGTATAAGACTTGGAGCGAGAAAACTCCCTACACTTCACATGAATCGCATGTTCCTTTTGTGCACAAATATCTGCGTATAATATGCACATCTATCTATCTATTCATCCATTTATCTATCCATCCATAGATCCACCCATCCATCCATCTACCTCCCTATCCCATCCCATCCCATCCCATCCCATCCCATCCCATCCTGTCCTGTCCTGTCCTGTCCTGTCCGGTCCTGATCCTGATCCTATCCCATCCCATCCCATCCCATCCCATCCCATCCTGTCCTGTCCTGTCCTGTCCTGTCCTGTCCTGTCCCATCCCATCCCATCCCATCCCATCCCATCCCATCCCATCCCATCCATCCATCCATCCATCCATCCATGCATCCATCCATCCATCCATCCATCCATCCATCCATCCATCCATCATAGATCCTTTTAATTGCCATATCTGCATCTTGGAGCAGCTTCCCTATGGTCTTCAACAATCTAGGATACTAGGACCCTTTAGGAGGAGGCACTAAATCTGGTGATAATTGATTTTGTTTGCTACAGGTGGTTTCCAGAAGCACCCCAAACCCTCTGGGTCAAAAACGCCATTTTCTAAGCAAACCTTTTCAGGCAAGCAGATTGGTCTCTGCCTACTGGCTGTCTTCAACTTGATCGTAACCAGAACCAACATGATGGAATCTACACCAAATCAAACAATCAACCGACCAGATCTAACAACAATCAAAGTGATGCGGACAATGCTAATCATCACACTGAGGATCACCCAATACAACTACCAAAGGTTCTCAGAAAAACAATGCCCAATCAAACCGTCCTTTCAGCCTACGTCTCACTTCTTTGCCAAGACAAAGCAAAAGGATTTAGACTTCGTTGGAGTTATATAATATCTCAGTTGCCTGGGAAAACCAGTGAGTGTCCTTGAGGCTACTTCTAACTTCTATGCCGAAACGGCAAAGCATTGTTCTTTCGTGTTCCATGATGTTCCTGGTCTATCCCTTCAACTTTGCAACGAGCACAATGTGGGCTTCGGTACATTCACTTGGCCTGCTGGACTCCCTTGTCCCACGTAGTTACTTTGGCTTGTTTCAGTTGTTTCAGAGCATCTTCTTTTGGCTCGAGTAGATTGTTGTCCTCTGCTAGGTATCACGGTCTCAACCGTTTTTGCTTGCTTGCTCGCTTACTTTTGCAGGGTTTGGCTTTGTTTGATATCTTTGCTATCTACACTTGTTTGCCGGGCCTTTCTTGCTGCAACTTCGGCCCCGGGTGATTCTATTGGCCATTGAAATTGGTGCTGTTTGAGGTTCTTCACTGCAATTACATTACAGTAGTTCCCTATGGGGCGCCGAGTTTTCAAGAAGAATCTTGCGCGAACCATGGAAAACTACAATGCAACAACCAAAAAGATCGCATATTCCAAGTATCTGCAAAGCACTCAGAAGTGCAATCTCAGTCAAGCAACGCTCAAGGGTGTTGCAGCTGGAGGTGCCAACGCATCAATGCCAGTGATTCCTGACACAGAACGCGTGAAAACCATCACAGGCTACCGCTATGAAATTCAGAATCTCACCCCTTCACACTCCTGTAAGCACTGAACTTTTGAATGCATCTGGCGCAGCAGCCGCAGGAGGCACAGAGCTTGAAGTACTCGCCTCATTGCATGCAGTTTTCGCATCAAAAACCACTCAAGACTGCGTTGCTCGAGCGGGAGCGGCTTCAAGCACAACCACTACTTTTTGGTTTCACTCACAGCCAAAGCCAGTGGTATGTCGGAGAGAAATAGTTGCAAGTCAAAAGAAAGTGTGATTAGCCTGAGGTCAAAAAAGGATGGGGTCTGACGCAGCATTCAAGTTGTGGAACCAGAAAACTTTTGTGCCCAAGAAGAAGTTCATTGTGTAAGCAGAGACGAAAGCTGTATACGAAAGCACCGACACAGAGACAAAGCAAAAGGATTTAGACTTCGTTGGAGTTATATAATATCTCAGTTGCCTGGGAAAACCAGTGAGTGTCCTTGAGGCTACTTCTAACTTCTATGCCGAAACGGCAAAGCATTGTTCTTTCGTGTTCCATGATGTTCCTGGTCTATCCCTTCAACTTTGCAACGAGCACAATGTGGGCTTCGGTACATTCACTTGGCCTGCTGGACTCCCTTGTCCCACGTAGTTACTTTGGCTTGTTTCAGTTGTTTCAGAGCATCTTCTTTTGGCTCGAGTAGATTGTTGTCCTCTGCTAGGTATCACGGTCTCAACCGTTTTTGCTTGCTTGCTCGCTTACTTTTGCAGGGTTTGGCTTTGTTTGATATCTTTGCTATCTACACTTGTTTGC
Organism: Symbiodinium kawagutii; assembly: GCA_009767595.1. Lineage (NCBI taxonomy): Eukaryota > Dinophyceae > Suessiales > Symbiodiniaceae > Symbiodinium > Symbiodinium kawagutii. Next base: position 256,042 of record VSDK01027036.1, on the reverse strand, counting down.
CGGGCCTTTCTTGCTGCAACTTCGGCCCCGGGTGATTCTATTGGCCATTGAAATTGGTGCTGTTTGAGGTTCTTCACTGCAATTACATTACAGTAGTTCCCTATGGGGCGCCGAGTTTTCAAGAAGAATCTTGCGCGAACCATGGAAAACTACAATGCAACAACCAAAAAGATCGCATATTCCAAGTATCTGCAAAGCACTCAGAAGTGCAATCTCAGTCAAGCAACGCTCAAGGGTGTTGCAGCTGGAGGTGCCAACGCATCAATGCCAGTGATTCCTGACACAGAACGCGTGAAAACCATCACAGGCTACCGCTATGAAATTCAGAATCTCACCCCTTCACACTCCTGTAAGCACTGAACTTTTGAATGCATCTGGCGCAGCAGCCGCAGGAGGCACAGAGCTTGAAGTACTCGCCTCATTGCATGCAGTTTTCGCATCAAAAACCACTCAAGACTGCGTTGCTCGAGCGGGAGCGGCTTCAAGCACAACCACTACTTTTTGGTTTCACTCACAGCCAAAGCCAGTGGTATGTCGGAGAGAAATAGTTGCAAGTCAAAAGAAAGTGTGATTAGCCTGAGGTCAAAAAAGGATGGGGTCTGACGCAGCATTCAAGTTGCAGCCTCGAAAAACTTCATGTCAGAGCACAAAAGGACATTTCAAAGTAGAAACAAAGGGCAGGAAATGAAAACCGGCCCAAACACCGCCCCAATACCCACATCAACACGGACAGCACAGCACGATGACTCCATTCATCATCGCCACAACAACCACCAAGCGCCCGCAGCAGCAGCAGCTGGTGCTGCTGCACTTGCAGCATGATTCACAGCAGTACCAGTACCAGCACCAACATCACCACAACCGCCAACACCCGCGCCAACGCCATACAATGAAAAGCACAGCAGCAAGAGCAACAGCAACAGCAGCAGCAGCAACAACAAGAAGAACAAAAACAAGAACAACAACAAGAAAAACAACAACAACAGCAACAACAAGAACAACAACAACAACAACAACAAGAACACGAACACGAACACGAACACGAACAACAACAACAAAAAAAACAACAACAACAACAAAAACAGCAACAGCAACAACAACAGCAACAACAACAACAACAACAACAACAACA
>VSDK01027036.1:233941-247150 GCA_009767595.1 Symbiodinium kawagutii | reverse complement strand
GTGCCTTGATACATTCACTTGGCATCATATCAGTTGTTTTGGCTAGCTTCAGTACATCTTCCTTTTCCCTTGTGCGGATTAATGTCCTGTGCTAAATAGCAGGTCTCAACTGCTTTTTGATCACATTCTCACTTTGACCAGGTTGAGCCGGCTTTCTTGGATATCTACATGTTACATGTGTTCGCTTTCAAATTGTTTGCAACTTAGGCGGCGAATGATTTCTCTGTCGGCCCTTGAAACTACAGTAGTGCTGTGGGAGGTTCTTCAATGGGAGGTTCGTCAATGCAACTGACATGGATGCTTGATGGGTGAGCCTGTTTGCAAGAACATTTTGGCATGAAAGGTAGAAAACCTACAGTGCCACAATAATTTCAAAACATGATTGCATATTTCAGGTACCTGCAACTCTCTCCGAAACGCAATGTCAAGTAACGCTCAAGGGGTTTGCAGCTGGAGGTGCCAGCGCATCAATGCCAGTGCTTCCTGACAAAGAACACATGAAAATCATCACGCGGCGCCGCTTTGAATTTCAGAATCCCCCCCCTCCACACCCCTGCAAGTGCTGAACTTTTGAAGGCATCTGGCGCTGCAGCCGCAGGAGGCACAAAGCTTGAAGTACTCTCCTCATTGCATGCAATTGCATGAAAACTGACTCAAGACTGTTGCTAAAGCCAGTGGCACATACGACGGCTTCAAGTACCCCCCCTACACTTTGACTTCACTAACAGCCCAAGCCTGTGGCACATAGAAGAGAGAAATAGTTGTAAGTCAAAGTGTGACTAGCATGAGGTCAAAAGAGGATCGGGTCTGACGCGGCATTCAAATAAGAAGCAAAGCACCAGCACAAAGACGTTTTTGTGTTCCTGGTCGATCCCTGCAACTCTGCAACAAGCAGAATGTGCCTTGATACATTCACTTGGCATCATGTCAGTTGTTTTGGCTAGCTTCAGTACATCTTCCTTTTCCCTTGTGCGGATTAATGTCCTGTGCTAAATAGCAGGTCTCAACTGCTTTTTGATCACATTCTCACTTTGACCAGGTTGAGCCGGCTTTCTTGAATATCTACATGTTACATGTGTTTGCTTTCAAATTGTTTGCAACTTCGGCGGCGAATGATTTCTCTGTCGGCCCTTGAAACTAGTGCTGTGGGAGGTTCGTCAATGGGAGGTTCGTCAATGCAACTGACATGGATGCTTGATGGGTCAGCCTGTTTGCAAGAACATTTTGGCATGAAAGGTAGAAAACCTAGAGTGCCACAATAATTTCAAAACATGATTGCATATTTCAGGTACCTGCAACTCTGTCCGAAACGCAATGTCAAGTAACGCTCAAGGGGTTTGCAGCTGGAGGTGCCAGCGCATCAATGCCAGTGCTTCCTGACAAAGAACACATGAAAATCATCACGCGGCGCCGCTTTGAATTTCAGAATCTCACCCCTTCACACTCCTGGAAGTGCTGAACTTTTGAAGGCATCTGGCGCTGCAGCCGCAGGAGGCACAAAGCTTGAAGTACTCTCCTCATTGCATGCAATCGCATGAAAACTGACTCAAGACTGTTGCTAAAGCCAGTGGCACATACGACGGCTTCAAGTACAACCACTACACTATGATCTCACTTTCAGCCGAACGTCAAGGAGTCTAGTAGGTTGAAGCTTGATACAGATGCTAGAAGTTTTTTGCACCAACCAATAATAGCAATCACATGATGCATAGATATTTTCTAGGATATGACATGTTTCCACGTAGCAATTGCAATCTGTGTCTAATCCTGTATCTTGGAGAGCGGGCTTTCCTTTTGGACTGTTACATCATTCTACTGGACTGGAACTCACATAGACTTAAACATCAGCTCAGATATGGTCAAACCTGATGTCAGAATGTTCAAGCTTCTTAGTCTTACTAGGGATTTTGCATGTGTCCGGAGAAACACGCATCCTGGTTAAACAGCTGATTAAACTTTGACAATTGGCCGCATAGGTGCCACATGTGCATAGGAACCGGTCCAAAATACAGGTTGGCAACAGAGCGTAAGCTGGAACACTTAAAAGGCCGGACATCGTTTGAGAAAGCTCCAGATAGACTCTGCATATCCGATACACGAGATTAATCTTATATTATCTTATATATGAATCTATTTGCCAAAAATCGAAGAAACACCCATGCAGTATACTGTGTGAGAGATAGAGGACCGCCAATCTGTGGACACCGCTCTAGTTTGCTGCTCTCAGTGTCAACCTGCATCCTGTCCTGTGCACCTTGCAAGACCCTCACTGGCCTGCGGAAATTTACATCTCTGCCTGCTGAAATGAATCCTTTCAGCCAACCTTTCACTTCGGGTACATTTCCTCCTGGTTAATGCCCTCGGCTAGCCAGTACAGTCTAGACTGACTTTGTTCACTTTCTTTGGCAAGATCTGGTTTGCTATGCTGTTCCTTTTGCACTCTACCTATTGAATGCCGGCCATTGAAATTATTGCTGTGGGAAGTTCTTCACGGCAACTTATATCAAAGCTTGAGGGGTCACCAGATTTGCAAGAAGGTTCTAGCACAAACGGTGGAAACCCTACAATGCCACTATAATGTTTGAAAATTGAAAAAAATATTGTCTATTCCAGGTACCTGCAAAGCATTCAGAGGCGCAATGTCAAGTAACGCTCAAGGGGGTTGCAGCTGGTGCCAGCGCGTCAATACCAGTGCTTCCTGACAAAGAAGAACACATGAAAATCATCACGTGGCCCCGCTTTGAATTTCAGAATCTCACCCCTTCACACTCCTGCAAGCGCTGAACTTTTGAACGGATAGGGCGCTGCAGCCGCAGGAGGCACAAAGCTTGAAGTACTCTCCTCATTGCATGCAATTGCACAAAAACCGACTCAAGACTGCGTGACTCCAGCGGCCTCAAGTACATCCACCATATACATTTTGGTTTAACTCACAGCCGAAGCCACTGGCACGTCATAAAAAGGAATAAGTCAAAGAAAGTGTGATTCGCATGAGATCAAAAAGGGATATGGGACGCGGGCTTCAAGTTGCAGGCGCAAGAAAACTTTATGTAAAGCTGTGCGGAAAGCACCCGCACAAAGACCAAGCAAAAGGCTTTAGATTCCCTTGGAGTTAACATCTCAGTTGCTAAGACCATGGAGTGTCCTTTCCACCTCTCACTTCTCTGTCAAAACCAACTAGCCTTTTTTTGTGTTCCTCGTCGATCCCTTCGACTTCGCAATAAGCATCATGTTGGTCTTCTCACTTTGCTCACCAGACTTTGTTGTTTTAAGCACTTGCTTTGGCTAACTTCAGAGCATCTTCCTTTGGTTTGTGCAGATTGCCTTTGCTAAACAGCACAGGCTGGAAGTTGTTGCTGTGGCAACGGGAGCTTCCTCACCGCGACTTAAATCCATGCTTGACCGGTCACCTAGCTTGCCAGAAGATTCCAGCAAAAACGCCAGAAAACTTATAATGCAACAACTAAAAAAATGATCATAGCATTTTCCAGGTATCCGCAAGGCTCTCGAAAGTGCAATCTCAGTCAAGCAACGCTTAAAGGGTTTGCAGCTGGAGGTGCCAGCGCATCAATACCAGTGCTTCCTGACAAAGAACACATGAAAATCATCACGTGGCCCCGCTTTGAATTTCAGAATCTCACCCCTTCACACTCCTGCAAGCGCTGAACTTTTGAAGGCATCTGGCGCTGCAGCCGCAGGAGGCACAGAGCTGGAAGTACTCTCCTCATTGCATGCAATTGCATGAAAGCTGACTCAAGATTGCTTTCTTCAACAGCTGCAAGTACACGCACCGATAGAATTTCTTGCAGTGGGCGACAAGGGCGCTTTTCTCAACCAATCCACTGATTTCAGACAGAACTTGTCTGGCACAGATGAGATGAGGTGGGAACTGGTTCAGGAACCACAAAGGACCGATAAGTTCGGTAGGGCCAGGGATGGGAGCCCTTCAACTTCCATCAGGCAATCCGGGTCCAACTGCACGCTCCAGTTTCTTAGAGCAGATCCCCGCTGTGATCTCCACTGATCTCCAAGGAGATGATTTTCAGTGAACTATTTTTTCTCCATTTCAGTTTGAGGAAATTCCAAGGATGTCGTAGCGGCCCTAGGGGTATCTGCTTCTTTCCGGCACCTTGCCTGTTTGGTCCATGCAAACAGCAGGGGGGTTCAAGGATGCCCTCTGCTATTGAGTTCGTCTGCTTGCTGGGTTGCAGAAAATTTGGCCTGTCTGCAATATCTACTGGTTAGTGGAGGTCTTTAGTGCAACTCGCATAAATACCCAAAGACCTTGAGGGTTCAATGCCCTTGAGGGCTGAATGCCAGAACATACTGAATTTCTTGGCACGAAGGTAGCAACAGAAAGAGGATGATCTGACAATAAATGTGTCTATAAATATGTATCCATAAATATACAAATATATGTCTGTGTATTTTATATAGGTGTTGTGTATGTACATCCAGAATGTACTTTACATATGCAAGAATGAATATATATATATATATATGTGTGTGTGTGTATTGGTGTTTCTCAAAATAGACGACCCCAAGAATGGTTGGTTTATTACAGTACTGGTACCATTGATGGCTGGTGGGCTGGATGATTTTGGGGTGCCCCTGTTTTGAAAAAACAACATGTATGTGTGTTAATTTTGGCGACATTCTATGCGCACCAATCTCAGCCGAGCAACGCTGAAAGGGTTGGCAGCTGGAGGTGCCAAGTGATCCATGGCCTGACTTCCTGGCAAAGAAGAGCCCGTTAATTCGTTAAGAGCCCATGAACATCCTATGAACATCCATGAACCATCACATGTGGTGGCTGTTGCGGCCATCCATTTCCGAATCCCTTGAGCCTGCAAGCGCAGAACTTTTGAAGGCATCGGACCCTCCAGTCGCAGCAGGCGCAGAGCTTGAAGTACTCGCCTCATTTCATGCACTTGTTGCATGAAAAATGGATCCAGACTTTTTTCTTGAAAATATTGTTCTTTCTACAAATTCTCTTGGTTGGACCTGACAACTCTGCGCGGTGATACAAAGAGAAAACAGTAATGTGAATGTCGCTGTGGTCACTGGGATTGGTTCATCTACTTTGCGAAACTTTGTTAGGTTTATTTACAATGTTTGTGTTTGCCTTGTGCGGAGTGATACCCCTTGCTAGGTGGCACAGCCTGGAGTTTATTCCCTTGATAGGTTTGAGAAGAGTTGGCCGGCTGTCCAATATCTGCATCTGTTGTCCTTTCCATCTGGTTTGCAACTTCGCTTACCACGAATTGGCTAGTCCGTTGAACAGCAATTGCTGTGGTTGCGGCAAGAGGAAAATATCTTCACTACAACTAACAGCTATACCAGAGACAAATTCTGCAGGTCCCTTTGCAAGAAGATGCCAGGACTACTGGCAGAAAGCTTCTCATTGGTTGAAACCTCCTTGGTGACATTGAATCATCTCCATTGCATGGTTTCTTGGTCCATTGGAAAAACGGGAAACTCTTCTGAAACGTCATTCTTTGGAAGCTTCGGGCTAAAAACAATCCTGTGGAACATCAAGATCGAATTGGGTTGGATATGTCGCTACGGAAGCCTTGTCGCGGTTCACTTGGATTTCACAAGGTTCCGCCACAGGAATCTGGCTCTGGATAGCAATACATGTTACTATATCTACCAATTACGTTCCATTCAGAGAACTTGGGGGTACTTGTTTTCACTTTCATAAAGGGTCATGTTCACGCTGTCCTGACTGGCTGGAAACGGGGAAGATGTACTTGGCAAAGACACAATTCTGTCCTTTCCTTCCTAGCTGATTCGTTTTGCAAGCTTTGTTTGGCCGCTGGCCAGAACGTTCTGTTCAATTTAATTTTGTTTGAACCATGGCGAGGTCAGAACATGTTGGAACTTTCTGCTTGGAAATTTTGACACAAAGCTTCAGAACAGTCCCAGGCTGTTTTGCATTGCTGACATCCATGATTTGGATTTGGACCTGGGAAACTTTAGGAACCTTCACGAAAAACCTTTGCAACACTTCTAAACCTGACGCCAGAGGAAACTCTTCTTGGATTCAAACCTGTTGAGAGTAGCTGGGAACAATTCCCAAAGCTTTGCAAATCTTGGCAACCTGACCAGGGAATTTTGGAAACCTCTCAATGCTAAAAAGAAATTTGCAAAAAGAGAGGAGATTGAAACTTCAGTTTGAACCTCTCCACTCGAAATCTAAGAGTTGCTATTGCTTGGGACAGCTGAGGACATTGGCCCTTTGGGGCCTGGGAACATTACAACCCCGGAACCTTGTTTGGAACAAACAAAAACGTTGATTGACATTTAGGAAATGCCGTGGCAACCACGTCTAGGAACTTACAAGCCTTACATGGCAGCCTTGTTTGAAACCTTGGAAATCTTGCTTGAAACGAGGGAACAGCGTTCGCAACTAAGATATGTAGGGAATTTGGGAACTGTGAACGAACCTGCTATTTCGTTGATCTCTGCTAAAAAAGTCTAAGGATGTTGGAAATGAAGCGGGGCTGTTGCCAGTCTCAATCTGTAGGGGGATCGTGTGAAGATGACTTTTGGTCTCTGAGATCTCTACCGTGACACGAGCCTGCAAACACCACATCTTTTTCAAACGTCGTCTCGGTGTAGTAAAAAAAGAGCCCCTTTCATCCTACAGGGTGACCGGAATATTGGTGCTCTGGGATGGTCAAACATACGCTGGGTAAGCAGTCAACAAAGCGCGCGCGGCTGTGGCGGGAAACACATTTTGACGTCAAAATCGTCAAAAACTGAAAACCTCGGGGGCTTTTGGAAGTTACGACGTCCAAAAAAGGAATGTGCTTGCAGTAAAAATCGCACTTTGTAGCTGACGAATGCTGACGATGTATAAATACATTGTATATACATACACACTTACGTAAACCATATTCTTAGGGTGGCAATCTCAGCCGAGCAACGCTGAAAGGGTTGGCAGCTGGAGGTGCCAAGTGATCCATCGCCTGACTTCCTGGCAAAGAAGAGCCCGTTAATTTGCTAAGAGCCCATGAACATCCTATGAACATCCATGAACCATCACATGTGGTGGCTGTTGCGGCCATCCATTTCCGAATCCCTTGAGCCTGCAAGCGCAGAACTTTTGAAGGCATCGGACCCTCCAGTCGCAGCAGGCGCAGAGCTTGAAGTATTCGCCTCATTGCATGCACTTGTTGCATAAATGGACCGAGACTTTCTTCTTGAACCTACGAAGCGAAAGGGAGCACGTCGTGCAAGAATCCTGCCATTAGAAGCTGAGAAGTTGAAAAACATTCCGAGCTCAGAACAAGCATTTTCTGTGAGAGCAGTTTTTGTGAGAGCTCAGCAGTTTTTTTCCAGGTTGACAGATTGAAAACAATGTCGCGCAAAATGTGCCAGAATTTCTCTGTTTAAGAAATTGACGACAACTTCTGCGAGAATCTCTCCTTTCTGGGAATTTGTCAAACGGTAATTTTGTGCGCGACCGCAGCCCCAAACAAGATGTTCGTTGCGTCTTCAGGACTGAGCATGCAGTAGTTCGCGCTCTTGCCACATCTGTCCACATCTCATGCATGCAGTCTATTGAACACTGCCACCGCCATACGAAGGGAGCTGGCATGATATGAAGGTGTGCTTCAAGTCGCGACTACAAAACCGAAAACAAAAATGCATTGAGATTTGGAGGTGGTTCCAATCACAAATCCCGCCATGCAACAATGCGATACTGGACCATGTTTGACATCCAGATTGTGCAACTACCGTTTCACACCAGGTGACTTTCGTACCCGCGGAAACCAAAAAATCTGCGCAAAAAAAGGTGACATCTGGATCGTTTGAAATGCTGAAATCTGTCACCCCAATCTCAGCCGAGCAACGCTGAAACGGGTTGCGGCTGGAGGTGCCAAGTGATCCATCGCCTGACTTCCTGGCAAAGAAGAGCCCGTTAATTCGTTAAAAGCCCATGAACATCCTATGAACATCCATGAACCATCACATGTGGTGGCTGTTGCGGCCATCCATTTCCGAATCCCTTGTGCCTGCAAGCGCAGAACTTTTGAAGGGATCGGACCCTCCAGTCGCAGCAGGCGCAGAGCTTGAAGTACTCGCCTCATTTCATGCACTTGTTGCACGAAAAATGGATCCAGACTTTCTTTCTCAACCTGCCGCAATTACAGCCACCGAAAAACTGCACCCAACAAACACAAATGCAAGAGAGGTAATATCATCGATAAGTCACACACCCCTAAGCAAAGTTCAAAAGCAACATCGTCAAATAGTAGAAAAGAACAGCAAGGAAAAGGATATGCACAGCAGCAAAGCCAGGGCCAAAACTGAAGAGCGAAAAGTTTTGGGAACTCTTGGGAACTGAAATAACCACCAGCACCACCAGCACCACCAGCACCACCAGCACCACCAGCACCACCAGCACCACTGCCACCACGTTTTCTCATCAGCTCTTATTGACTCAGCTGAAGGTCTTAGCGGGCCTGGCAGCCGACCTGTTGCTTTGCTGTACACATGTCTGTTGAAATGAAAAATCTACATTTCTTTTCATTTCTTTTCATTTCTTTTCATTTCTTTTCATTTCTTTTCATTTGTTTTCATTTCTTTTCATTTCGCTTCATTTCTTAACTCTTGCGCTTTAAGGAAAGACAATCCAAGTCTACATCTGGATTCGTCCAAATTTCTTCCTACTCTCTCAGAATCTCTCAGATGGGTGGCTGTAAGGAAGAAAACAAAAGTTTTTTCTCTTCAATTTTCTTTCGACTTTCCTATTCTCTCGCGCTTTCTTTTCTCTTCCTTTCCTCCCACGTTTCCCCCTTCTTTTCCTTTTTCCATCTTTTGTTCTCTCTTCTGTCGAGAGCTACTTCCACTGGCTGTCGGCTTATCTCCTTCTGTTCATCTTTGCCTGTCCCAACAGTCCAAGGTGGACCAGGTAGGAGTGGAACCACCGTCACCAAATTGCTCAGTGGTGCGTGCTCCTGAAAAAGGTACTGTTGTGACATCCCTCTCCCCACCTCAGGGCGAGAATTTGTCTTTTTCTGGGACTCCAATACCCCACCTGTAATCTCAATGCTGCGCCCTGACCACACCGGCTAGCTTTCATGATGAAGAGGGTGGTTGAAGGAAGGTGCCCAAAAAAATATGACATTTTGTATAGCTCTGCGTTCCGCAATCTCAGCCGAGCTACGCTGAAAGGGTTGGCAGCTGGAGGTGCCAAGTGATCCATCGCCTGACTTCCTGGCAAAGAAGAGTCCGTTAATTCGTTAAAAGCCCATGAACATCCTATGAACATCCATGAACCATCACATGTGGTGGCTATTGCGGCCATCCATTTCCGAATCCCTTGAGCCTGCAAGCGCAGAACTTTTGAAGGGATCGGACCCTCCAGTCGCCGCAGGCACAGAGCTTGAAGTACTCGCCTCATTTCATGCACTTGTTGCACGAAAAATGGATCCAGACTTTCTTTCTCAACCTGCTGCAACTACAGCCACCGAAAAATTGCACGCAACAAACCCAAATGCAAGAGAGGTAATATCATCGATAAGTCACACACCCCTAAGCAAAGTTCAAAAGCAACATCGTCAAATAGTAGAAAAGAACAGCAAGGAAAAGGATATGCACAGCAGCAAAGCCAGGGCCAAAACTGAAGAGCGAAAAGTATTGGGAACTCTTGGGAACTGAAATAACCACCAGCACCACCAGCACCACCAGCACCACCAGCACCACCAGCACCACTGCCACCACGTTTTCTCATCAGTTCTTTTTGACTCAGCTGAAGGTCTTAGCGCGCCTGGCAGCCGACCTGTTGCTTTGCTGTACACATGTTTGTTGAAATGAAAAATCTACATTTCTTTTCATTTTGTTTCATTTCTTAACTCTTGCGCTTTAAGGAAAGACAATCCAAGTCTACATCTGGATTCGTCCAAATTTCTTCCTACTCTCTCAGAATCTCTCAGATGGGTGGCTGTAAGGAAGAAAACAAAAGTTTTTTCTCTTCAATTTTCTTTCGACTTTCCTATTCTCTCGCGCTTTCTTTTCTCTTCCTTTCCTCCCACGTTTCCCCCTTCTTTTCCTTTTTCCATCTTTTGTTCTCTCTTCTGTCGAGAGCTACTTCCACTGGCTGTCGGCTTATCTCCTTCTGTTCATCTTTGCCTGTCCCAACAGTCCAAGGTGGACCAGGTAGGAGTGGAACCACCGTCACCAAATTGCTCAGTGGTGCGTGCTTCTTAAAAAGGTACTGTTGTGACATCCCTCTCCCCACCTCAGGGCGAGAATTTGTCTTTTTCTGGGACTCCAATACCCCACATGTAATCTCAATGCTGCGCCCTGACCACACCGGCTAGCTTTCATGATGAAGAGGGTGGTTGAAACCTCTAGGAAGGTGCCCAAAAAAATATGACATTTTGTATAGCTCTGCGTTCCGCAATCTCAGCCGAGCTACGCTGAAAGGGTTGGCAGCTGGAGGTGCCAAGTGATCCATCGCCTGACTTCCTGGCAAAGAAGAGCCCGTTGATTCGTTAAAAGTTAAAAGCCCATGAACATCCTATGAACATCCATGAACCATCACATGTGGTGGCTATTGCGGCCGTCCATTTCCGAATCCCTTGAGCCTGCAAGCGCAGAACTTTTGAAGGGATCGGACCCTCCAGTCGCAGCAGGCGCAGAGCTTGAAGTACTCGCCTCATTTCATGCACTTGTTGCACGAAAAATGGATCCAGACTTTCTTTCTCAACCTGCTGCAACTACAGCCACCGAAAAATTGCACGCAACAAACCCAAATGCAAGAGAGGTAATATCATCGATAAGTCACACACCCCTAAGCAAAGTTCAAAAGCAACATCGTCAAATAGTAGAAAAGAACAGCAAGGAAAAGGATATGCACAGCAGCAAAGCCAGGGCCAAAACTGAAGAGCGAAAAGTATTGGGAACTCTTGGGAACTGAAATAACCACCAGCACCACCAGCACCACCAGCACCACCAGCACCACCAGCACCACCAGCACCACCAGCACCACCAGCACCACCAGCACCACCAGCACCACTGCCACCACGTTTTCTCATCAGTTCTTATTGACTCAGCTGAAGGTCTTAGCGCGCCTGGCAGCCGACCTGTTGCTTTGCTGCACACATGTTTGTTGAAATGAAAAATCTACATTTCTTTTCATTTTGTTTCATTTCTTAACTCTTGCGCTTTAAGGAAAGACAATCCATACATCTGGATTCGTCCAAATTTCTTCCTACTCTCTCAGAATCTCTCAGATGGGTGGCTGTAAGGAAGAAAACAAAAGTTGTTTCTCTTCAATTTTCTTTCGACTTTCCTATTCTCTTGCGCTTTCTTTTCTCTTCCTTTCCTCCCACGTTTCCCCCTTCTTTTCCTTTTTCCATCTTTTTCGTTCTCTCTTCCGTCGAAAGCTACTTCCACTGGCTGTCGGCTTATCTCCTTCTGTTCATCTTTGCCTGTCCCAACAGTCCGAGGTGGACCAGGTAGGAGTGGAACCACCGTCACCAAATTGCTCAGTGGTGCGTGCTTCTTAAAAAGGTACTGTTGTGACATCCCTCTCCTCATCTCAGGGCGAGAATTTGTCTTTTTCTGGGACTCCAATACCCCACATGTAATCTCAATGCTGCGCCCTGACCACACCGGCTAGCTTTCATGATGAAGAGGGTGGTTGAAACCTCTAGGAAGATGCCCAAAAAAAAATATGACATTTTGTATCGCTCTGCGTGCCGCTATCTCAGCCGAGCAACGCTGAAAGGGTTGGCAGCTGGAGGTGCCAAGTGATCCATCGCCTGACTTCCTGGCAAAGAAGAGCCCGTTAATTCGTTAAAAGCCCATGAACATCCTATGAACATCCATGAACCATCACATGTGGTGGCTATTGCGGCCATCCATTTCCGAATCCCTTGAGCCTGCAAGCGCAGAACTTTTGAAGGGATCGGACCCTCCAGTCGCAGCAGGCGCAAAGCTTGAAGTACTCGCCTCATTTCATGCACTTGTTGCATGAAAAATGGATCCAGACTTTCTTCTTGAACCTACGAAGCGAAAGGGAGCATATCGTGCAAGAATCCTGCCATCAGAATTTGAGAAGTTGAAAAACATTCCGAGCTCAGAACAAGCCTTTTCTGTGAGAGCATTTTCTGTGAGAATTCAGCAGGTTTTTTCCAAGTTGACAGATTGAAAACAATGTCGACGAAATGTGCCAGAATTTCTCTGTTTAAGAAATTGACGACAACTTCTGCGAGAATCTCTCCTTTCTGGGAATTTGTCAAACGGTAATTTTGTGCGCGACCGCAGCCCCAAACAAGATGTTCGTTGCGTCTTCAGGACTGAGCATGCAGTAGTTCGCGCTCTTGCCACATCTGTCCACATCTCATGCATGCAGTCTATTGAACACTGCCACCACCATACGAAGGGAGCTGGCATGATATGAAGGTGTGCTTCAAGTCGCGACTACAAAACCGAAAACAAAAATGCATTGAGGTTTGGAGGTGGTTCCACTCACAAATCCCGCCATGCAACAATGCGATACTGGACCATGTTTGACATCCAGATTTTGCAACTACCGTTTCACACCACGTGACTTTCGTACCCGCAGAGACCAAAAAATCTGCGCAAAAAAAAGTGACATCTGGATCGTTTGAAATGCTGAAATCTGTCACACCAATCTCAGCCGAGCAACGCTGAAAGGGTTGGCAGCTGGAGGTGCCAAGTGATCCATGGCCTGACTTCCTGGCAAAGAAGAGCCCGTTAATTCGTTAAGAGCCCATGAACATCCTATGAACATCCATGAACCATCACATGTGGTGGCTGTTGCGGCCATCCATTTCCGAATCCCTTGAGCCTGCAAGCGCAGAACTTTTGAAGGGATCCGCCCCTCCAGTCGCAGCAGGCGCAGAGCTTGAAGTACTTGCCTCATTTCATGCACTTGTTGCATGAAAAATGGATCCAGACTTTCTTTCTCAACCTGCTGCAATTACAGCCACCGAAAAATTGCACGCAACAAACCCAAATGCAAGAGAGGTAATATCATCGATAAGTCACACACCCCTAAGCAAAGTTCAAAAGCAACATCGTCAAATAGTAGAAAAGAACAGCAAGGAAAAGGATATGCACAGCAGCAAAGCCAGGGCCAAAACTGAAGAGCGAAAAGTATTGGGAACTCTTGGGAACTGAAATAACCACCAGCACCACCAGCACCACCAGCACCACCAGCACCAC